>JACEIK010001050.1:0-28351 GCA_018107945.1 Datura stramonium | reverse complement strand
ATATATATAAAAAAACTATATAGAATGTCACATTTATTTTAACATCAATTATTTTTTTATTTAAAAAAAATTAAATTTAATACATTAACGCGTGACAAATAATACACTAAATTAGTTAATTAAAGAAGCTAAGAGTTCTCAACAACAAGAGAATCTCCTAAATAATTTCATTGACTGTTTAAACAATTTCAATAATACAGTAAACAATATGATTGATTTTCGCAAAAATGTTTTTCACAAATTTACCAACCAAACGCCAACAAATTTCAGGATTTAGAGGGGAGGCAAACACAATTAATGAAACTAGAAGTCGCTGAACGTAATTTATACAAAAAGATTAATATTTTTTCCCTCATTTTTCTTAAGAGGTTTAGGGTTTTGGGAAAGAAGAAGCGAAACCTAAACTAACAAAACAAAGCCACTGTTCTTCTTCACGCAGAGAAGCTCTCAAGATGATTACAGGTGGAAGAAGTTTGATTTCTTCACAGCCTGCGTTTTCAAATGACGCGAAGAAGCTTCTCGTCTGCACAGGCAACACCATTTCTATTTTTAGCACCTCTACTGGCTTACAGGTTCAGTTTACGTTGTCGACGAACTCTGTAGCTAAATATTGGCTGTATAAGATATTGTAAGTTGTTAATTTTATAAATTTACAGATTGCTGAATTGGAAGGTCATAGGGGATTGGTGACATCGGTGGTGGTTGTACCATCTACTACTCCGGCTGGCAAACTATTGTGCTACTGTTGGACTGCATCGGAGGATGGTACCATCAAATATTGGGACTTCTCGGTGCCGGAGCTAATGAAAAGTATTGATGTTCAGTTCCCCATTCACTCAATGGTAACAGCTTCTCACTTTAAGAGGGCCTCAGTGTTTGACCAATCAAACATTCTACACTGACCAAAGTGCTGTTAAATGGTGGATTGGAAAGTGCTTTGCACGTTCCGTGACACTACCTCTAGATTTTTTTGCATTAATTTTATGCTACCTGGTGATTTTGGCAGTTATACATTGTATATAATTACCTCAAGCTTGAAAGTTGACAGTGCACCTCGACTGTTCCACGGCTACCTCCTGCCAAGGCATAAACAGATGATAAAAAAAGAACACCTTTTTTGCCTCCGCTAGGAGTTGAATCTGGCATAAATAGTATCAATTCTAAGTTGAGAATTTCATTTTTTTTGGGCTTCTCAAGAAAATGTTTATTTTACTGCTCACCTCTATGAAAAAATAATATATAAATTGAAATTAGGAGTAGTTAGCTGTGGTTCCCCTTCCTACCCGAGGAAATGGTAGTTGCCTAGATACCAGGAATGTACGAATAGATTCCTGGAAAAACTCACGAATTGCTTTATACACAAACAAAGTGACAACCTGTCATGATGAAGCCACTTTCCAGATTCACCTTTGCTGTTGTTTTATGCTGTTTACTAAGTACTAGTCTGGTCTAGCAACATCTCTTTCTCAGACTCTTTGTGTGTTATCATTTCAGCATATCTGTCTCATCATCCCTTTGTCATCTTTATCAGGTAATTCCAGGTTTATCATCACAACCCACAGAGAGTAGCGAAAAGCCTTCTGATCTTTTTGCATATGTATCCATCAGAGAGTTGAAAGAACAGCAGGGAGAGAGTAATGCTTTATGGTGGCAGATAAGGAAGTGTAACTTGACCAAGTCTACTTTGGTTGGCGGAGTGACTCTGGCTGAGGTATGCAAAATTGTCTACCGTGCTTTCTTTTTTACAGGGAAGAAAAAGTTTCTGTTGATTGTTGTAATTTTTGCACTAAGATGCCCCCCTGTAAAAAAGGTAATTGTGCACTAAGATGGTTTTTGGCCTAAAACAGTAGATCGTTGTTGGATTGCTTAAATTGTGGCTAGCGTTTCATCATTTTAGAACTGTGCCAATTTAGCCTGTCTCAAATAGAAAATCTATTACAAAAGTCAATAGGGATTTTTAAAAAGAACTTTTTAGTTAAAGCATTATAAAGTTACCCTTTTCTCCATTTATGTATCAGATCCAACCATGAATAAAATTTTATCTGTCTTATAAAAAATATATCTCACCAGCTAATGTTAACAATTTTGCAAGTGTTTTTCCGTGAAAAATGTGTGGTTTCATGTCAAACTCTTTCTAGCTTGTGTAAAGTTTTCTTGAGCTATCTTTTGCTTCTAGATGGCACACACCATTAATCACTGTCAGAAAGGTGTTGATTATCTTTCAAATCATTGCATTTGCCACAGTCAAATACTTACCCTTACCTTATTTTACAAAGTAAAGCCTACAATAACATTTTTGTATGGGCTCGAGGATAACCAAGGTTTATAACTTTCTCTCAGAGTCAAAATGCACTATCTATAACACTCAGCTCCTCTGGAAGATACATGGGCATCTGTGACAAGCGCAAGCTTCGCATATGGGAAATACCAACAAAAGATTCTGATCAAGCAGTGCTTCAGAAAATCAGATTACATCATACGAAAACCCTGAGCACCCTAGCTTTTCATCCAACAGAAAGAATTGTTTCAGCTGGAGATGTAACAGGAAGGATCTTAATATGGAGGGGTGTTGGGGAGCATAGTTTCTCATCTGGGAATAAGCAGAGAAATGGAGGACTAATGAAGGATATGGAGGAAAGGCCTGGAGTTAGGGGAAACAATGATGCTGATTCTTGTACCACAAGGCATTGGCACTCTGCAGAAGTGAAAGTTCTCTTTTTTTCTTCTGACGGTGCCTATCTGTACTCAGGTATAAAATTACTCTGAGCAGCACGGTGGGTTGTATAAAGATGAGTTTAGAACCTTGTACTCATGGGGATGTTCTTGTGGACAACTTATTGTATACAAAGTCATAGCTAGTAGAAACTTTTCATGAGCATCTCTCTTTTATGTATTTGGACTTTAGAGTCCAAAATGTAATATGATTCAATGTTTACTTGGAACTTAGCAACTATTTAACTTGATTCAGGTGGGAAGGAAGGAGTTCTCGTGGTTTGGCAGTTAGACACAGGGAAGCAGAAATTCCTCCCGCGAATAGGATCCCCCCTTTTGTATTTTACCATCTCATCTGATCCTTCTCTGTCCTCTGTAAGGAGATTTGTCCATAAAGTAAAAGTAGTTGCCTCTGGATTTTGTTCTTACTAAGTAAGTTTGTCCAGATATCTTGTGCAGATAACCGAATCCACCTTCTTAAAATGCCTTCGATGGAGGTATTGAGATCCATCCAGGGAATCAAGGTTTGTCTTCTTCTTCTTTCTTTGAGGCAAAACATTATTAGCAATGAATCAGAGCGGAGAAGACTCTTCATGCCTGTCATCATTTTGCTAGGATATTGTTCTGTGTTCATAATACTTATCAAAGGAAAAAAAAGTGTTCATTAATGATTTTGCTTGATATGCTTGATATATATATATATATATAATATATATATATGTATATATGTATATATGACATCTGAATGTTGTTTGCAAGCGCTAGAACAAATCTATTCTTATTGCAGCCGTACATGTTACTATTGGCTCGCATTTCCCTGTTGGTTTCATATGTATCTTGTTTATGTGGACTCTATGTAGATTGGTTATCGTAACTACAAACCGTGTGTATATTAGGAATAATAAGGATTCCTCCAGCCCAATGGTTGCAGTGGGTTGGATGATCCTCAATGCACATGTGCTATAAATAATGTCTTTGCTTGGAGTGTATGGTTAATCCATTCAAAACACTTATTTCCATCTTACCTAATGTTTTGACATGATATATTGAAAGTTTTCGCTTTGGAAGCCCTTACAGCTTTAATTTTCAGCTTCATAGCAGGGTCTTGGATATGTCTGATGGTTCATCTGAAGGAATTGTTTTTGACTCTGCTGCGGGGCTAGTTGCCTTACGTTCAGAAAATTACTGTATCCAATTCTATAGCTTGTTTGATGACCGTGAGGTTTCTGAGGTAAGTGGATAGGAAGTAAGTAGCATCAGTTGATATTTTCTTTTCCGTATAGCACTAAACTTCCACCATTAACCTCCATCCTCACAAAAAAGAAGATAAAATTGAAAAAAAGGAAATAAAACCTACAATCTAATTTTGTTTACCCTTTTTCAGTAGCACACCTTCATGTCGGTTAGTTCGTTTGGTTGAGCTCTTGGGTTGTTTACGTTTTTCTTTGAGTCACAGAGAGGGGTTTTGTAGGTTTCCTGGACATCTGATGTCCCCACCTTTATAATTAGGAGCAATGCATTCTTATTTTACAGGCAACCTTTAGATATATCCAATGGTTAGTGGGGAGGGGAATTAGAGAAGAGCAAGCATTTAAACATTAATTGCACTTTTGTGAGCTAGCAAACAGTTTTCCTCTTGTCTTAGTGCTTAAAGTATGTATTGTTTTACTAGAGTTAGTAGCTGATTTTGCCCCAATCTGTCCATTTGTAGGTTCAAGTTTGCGAAAGAAGCCACCAACCGGCTGATGAAGTCATGGTATAGAATTTTTACCTGTTGATCTTCTTATTTTGTTTGCGAAGTCCTGAACGGCCATATATGAATTTATATTCTGGTATTTGAATCAGCATTTATAATTGTTTATATGGATATGTGTGTCTGTGTGAATGGAAGTTCGACTGTGTATTCAACTAGTCCACTCCGTAATTTTGTACACATATGCTATATCCTAGAATTAAATAACATGAGAAATTGATCAGCTTTTCTACTACCTTGTACCATGTGCTTCTGCACCAAGTTTCATTTCATCAATAGGAATTAGAAAATGGAACCTAATACGACATTAATGAATTTACAAGATACTCACAAATGCGAAAAGAAGAAAGCTGCACATATATGGTCCCATGAGATGTTTGAAAAATGACCTTTCATAAGCAATAGCGGCATCTTTCCGCTCTCACTATGAGCTCATTCCTTACCTTAGTTTCCCAGATTTTAAACTTGAGTTTGGGGTAGAAAGTAGGAATAGAGAAGAACGAAAAAACTTAGCTGATATTGGCATTAATTTGCCTGCTGAACTTCATCTTGTGCTTCACATCAATAAACCTATTACGCTCCTATCTCGAGTTCCATAGTCTTCATACTATACATTACAGCATAGACTAATTGCCCAGATGGTTAGAAACCCTTCTCCGGAGAACAGTACTTCTGCTGAAATTATTGTAATAATATGAACAAACTGTTAGAAGTTTGAGGGTTGAAGAGTTCTTTTTTGGTCTGTTGCAGGTGGTAGTGGATTTGGTGGCTCTCTCTCCAGAGGGTTCCATCATGATTACTGTAGAAACCAGGTATGCTGAAGAAGGAATAGGAGGTCTTGTAAGTCTCAAGTTCTGGTCATGCAGCTCTTCAAATAAAGACTTCAGTTTATCCACAGTGGTCTATGAGCCCCACAGGTTCTTTCTTGTCTAATTCTTGGAGCTCCTTTGGTCTCAAATATGTATTAGCTTGTGCTCTAATAAATTGGGCAGTACTTCTCTCTTGTAAATCTATCCATACTTTAGTTTTCCTACATTAATTTTGACTTTCAAGCACTGCTGTTTGCAGAGATTCTGGTATTTCGTCCATCGCTTTCCATCCTTCGCGTCACATAGCTGTTACCACCTCACGGGGTGCTGATTTCAAGGTAAGTGGATAGTTTTAAATGAATTGTGAAGTTATGTGTTCACTAACAACACTGTTTTTGGTAGGTTTGGGTCGGCAGTCAGGAGATGCAACAAAAAGACCGGATGCAAAACGCTGGATGGACATGCCATTCTGTTGGTTCTTACAAGTATGTTTGACTTAAATTTTACATTGTAGAGAAGTCACATTAATGGTTTTATTCTATTATGCTTACTGTAGAATGTCTTAAAAAATGACTTCAATGGTCAGATACAAAATTGACCAACCACAGAGAAAAATCCTAACTGTTTGAGAAAAGACTAGATGAATATGCCACTTTCTTTGCTGTTCATTCTGTTTCATTTCATTTGCACATGAACACTAGCAATCAACTGTCATTTGCATTTAGTGTTCTATGATTTATGGAGGCTTGTTTGAACTTTGCCAATGTTGATGACTACAACATAATAAATTGATTGGACCTCTATTTTCTTGTTTGACTTGACTTTCTCCTTTCATAGGAAAAAGCCGATGACAGCTGCTGCCTTTTCTGGAGATGGTTCTGTGCTGGCTGTAGCTGCAGAAAGAGTTATTACATTGTGGGATCCAGAGAAGAATATTCTTGTGGCGACAGTTGGTGAGAGTCTTGAGGTATGTTCCACCAGTATTAATTTTACACTATTGACCTATCACACAAAAAAAAACAATTTGACACTTCTGAGTTCAAATTTAAATCACTTGTTTTTGGAAAAGAAAGATCTTTACTTAGCAAAACCTTTTTACCCGAAGTGTTCTTTATGACTTATCAATCAAAAAAAGGTTATTCTTTATGAGAGTTGCTGTCTGAGTTGGACGCCAAAGAAGCTAGCTATGAAGTTATCCTTTTGGTTAAACAAACAATGGAAATATGAGCCCTAGAAACAACTGAAATACCTCGACAATAGATCTTGAAAAATTTATTTACAGTTTTGATGCTTTCCTTGTGACACTTTGTACACCTTATCATTCTTTCTATATTTATCTATACAATATTTTTCTCATTTGAACTATTTTCTTTGTGCAGCCAATCTCTTCCTTAGCATTTATTGGGAAGTCAGAGTATATTGTAACCACATCGCAAGGTTCTAATGCACAAGTATCAGTGTGGAGCATGTCAAAACTGTCTGTATCATGGTCTTACAAGCTGAAGATAGAAGGTTTGTGTATCTCTTGTTTCTTATACTTAATCCCAATAAACTTCAGCAACAGTAAACCGCCTGCTTTTTGCAGCTTATGATAATTCTCTAATCCTTATATTTTATTTCAAACGTTCTGCTTCTATTTAATGAGAAAAATGGGCGAACATCTGATTTTTCTGACCATATATCTCCCATTTTCATTGTCTTTTTGTATCTGTTTTGAGAGGGAGTGAGTGAGTGAGTAAAAGCAATCACTTTGTCATTCAAAGCAATGAAACTGCAAAGTGAAGGGTTATCGCTTCATAGGTGAAGGCACATCATGGAAGAGTGCACTTCAAATAATGACAGGCAAACTGATGCTAAGGAAAAGTGATCAGTTATTTGAATCTCAACTTTGAGGGATTGAATTATTATTGACGCAATTGTATATTGGATACTAAAATTAGTTATTTAAGTGCAAATTGATCATTATAGTGCTAACTTCTCTATGTTTTGTATTTTTAATGTCATTAAGTGTGTGCTTCAGTTTTGCTTAAAGGCCCATGGACTCAATTGGTTTTTTGTGATTTTCTTCAAAACACTGGCATTAGAAGTGTATTTGTCAATCATATTTCCCATTTTTGAAGTTCTCATAGTTTTTCCTACCGAAAATACGAGGTTGGCTCTTGAATTTGAATTATTAGGTTTCGTATGCAATCTTGCTAAAAAGTTGACTGAAACCAAGGGCTGGTGGATGTACTGATTTCGAAACCAAGGGCTGGTGATGTACTGGATTTAGTTCTGTGTCTGGCCCATGGTAGATTGTGCATTGCGATATTCTTTATACCATGAAAGGGATCAAAGTCTGTGAAATCTGTTGACTTAATATCTAAGTCAAGAGTCATCTTCATCTAGGGAGACGGTTAGCGTGCCTCCTCTAATCTTCACTCTCCTTCTATAATAAACATTTGTTGCATGGTTTGGGATCATATCTAGTGCACTATCTCTCTTTTCAAGGCCAAGCTCAGACAGGTCTTTTGGGGAAATTATAAGCTATTTCTTGCTTGTGAAAACAGTACTAAGGATTTAACTTTGTTGCATTGGAATTCCTATTAAAAAAATTGCTGCTTTGGTGGAAATCAGGAAATGACTTGAAGAGACTCGGATACTAAAATAAGTTCTCCAAAATTTTCACCTATATTATGTAATATAAGCTGTGAAGGTCTAAGTCTAGCAGATTAATGATAAACTTGTAGGCAGGAGTTCTTTTACACAATCTTTTCATTTTTATGTAATGTGTCAAATATTACTGTAAATCATTTGTTAATGTTTCATCCCAACTAGTATCTTGTTACACTGCAGCTGTAACTTGTGCGATGGATGACTCCTCATTTGCCATCCTGGCCCTTCTCCCAAACAAGTTAGTTCTGTGATGTCTAATGAAGCCACACCTGGGGATGGGGTTATCTTATTATTCAGCCCTGGAGATCCTGTTCCTGTAGCGAGCTGGTTCGTAAGAAAGGTATTGACTCCTGTATCTTCAAATTTTGAGTTCTTTTTTAGTTGGGAACTTAATGTCAGCTATAATGGGAATCAAATCACCTGCACTCATTTAGAGGTGTGAATCTTGATTTTGTGAAGGCCGTTGAGAAAATAATTAGATTCATCTCTGTCTTATTTTATCCGTCTTCATTCCCTCGAGTTCCCTGCACCAGTGTACAGATGTTTTGTGATGCCTCTTCATGTTCCTGTCACCTTCGCCCTTCAGAAGATGCCCTCTGCAGTTATGTTCTGTACCTTTCTCACAGCTTCTTGCCTTCTAATTTAATTCATATATTGGGAGAGGTATGACATCTTCTAATGTGGAAACTCTATCTATAAATGGGGCTAGAACTGGACATCTTTACTTTGTTTGCATCTCATCCTTTCTCTTTTACAGGCAAAGGTGCTTCACTTGCTTTCATTCGTGGAAGTCCCAAGTCGGAGGATGGTGTATCTGATGGGAGATCAGTACAGTTGCTGCTGGCTTGTGTAAACGTTGATCATGAATATGTCCTTTTTGATTCCATTCAACAGACACCCACATACAAGATAAGTCGAGGAAATCTCACTGATCTTGAGGAAACAGGTGTGTCCCATTTTGCTTTCCTAAGTTCATGTCTAATATGTGGTAAAGCTTTTTGTGTATTTCCAGTTTTTGGCCTCTATTAATCTGGGGATGTACATGGCCTTCTTTGGTTTCTTTATATGGTGTTTCAGAATACTTTGGATTGGACCAATACCAAAGTACTTGAAATAAACCTTGTTTTTAGAAACTTTAATGGGTGCTACAAGCCTTAAAATGACAAAAAGAGTCCTGAGGCACAAAGATGTATGGTTAGTGCACGATGTCTCGTGATAAGAACCATGCTTCAATCCGAAATAAGTTTGGGATCTGCTATTGATCTTCATTTCGTTATTTAAGCTCATATCATTATTTGGCCATCACAGTTAATAAAATAAAGACTGTGTCTTGTGATAACTCTTAATGAAAAGGAAAAAGCAAGCTCAATCGCTGATGCATTTATTCTCTTCTGACTACAAGGTCCCTGGTTCTTCATGGCATCATTGTCAGATCAAGTACATATTCTAGAAAATCTGGCCAAAATTATCTATCTATGGGTTGGAGATATTAAAAGAGGAAGCAACCTTTAGCTCTAGAACGAAAAATACGTATCTACTTGTTGGCGACATAAGATGCTGCATTTATTTAGCTGAACAGGGGGATGCAGGGGTTGGGCAGAGGGCCATGGAAGTGCTGTAATAAGCAATTGAACACCTACCCCACAGAGCTGTAGAGCAGGTGGAATACTCTGATGTTTGATAATACGAAATCCTGCTTTTTCTTTAAATAAGTAAAGATGACTGTCATGACTGAAGAAACTATATGCCATCCTATTTGCAGGGAAGTTCGCCATGGCCTATCTACGGGGACCTACCAGAATTTGAAGGTTAAGAGAAAGCAAGTTCCATCTATCACAGTACCGTCAGAAAGATATTGGGAGACGTCATTCAGTGACCATCTCACAATCTTCCTCCTCTTGCTAAATTGTGTTCCACATTCCTGGAATCAATACTGCAGAAGAGGAGTAGGTGCAGCTGAGTGATTGCCAGTAGTGTCCGGTTGAGCTTTGTTGCAAGGCAGACTCGCTGGTCTAATCTGCTGCACATTGATGAGAGCTAAGCATTGCTGCAAGGCTTGATGCCATTGCAGCTGAGAGAGAGCTGCCTGACATGCACATATTCTTTGGGGTACTAGCTCCAGGTTGCACTGGTGTTGTCCGACTTATAATCAGGTCCAAGAACGAGACAACCATCCCATAAAGCTTTCTGAGTTTTCAAGGGGAAAACGCCCAAATTGAGTGAGTTTGAAAATTTTGGTAGCATGATTAGATGTTTAGTCTGGATACTGATTTTTTGTAGCATGTAACTTATTGAACCTGCAAGGAAAGGCAGGAATGAGAACACAAAATAGATGTACGAATTCTCTCCTTTGGGTTTTGGCCAATGCTTCTTCGTTTAGTAATGTTTGTGTTTAATAGTGTATACCTGATGATGGATTCTGTGCAACTTCTATGAAAACATATTGAATTTATTCGAATATGCTGCCATAAATTTACTGTTATTCTTTTACAATTTTGGTGTTCAATTTAAACTGTCAAGACCTGCAATCCCAGAGAGAGAGGGAGAGAGAGGTGAAGGTGCCAAATCAAAGTTTATTGCTGTCAACAGTACAAAAGGATCCAAAGATCCTTCACAAACATATGTAAAACAAAGAAAACTTTCAAAGCTGATGATGACTGATGAGGTTTTAGTTCCAACTCAAGGAGGATTTGTTGTACAATTGTAAGCCTTGTTGCTATCAAACATGAGAGTCGCAGCTGCTGGTGGCAGATTTTTATCTATGTCATCATCCTCATAAACATAAGTATTCTTTTCCCTGTCAGAAGAGTCTGGAGGTTTTTCTTCTTGTTGGGGCTGTTTTTGTTTTGCTGCTGCAATTTTTTGTGCACTTGAGGAGAGTTCAACAGGTTGAGATTCAGCAATCTTACCTTGTTGATTCTCAATATGACGAGCACTGGAAAAAAGGTCAACAGGTTGAGAATCAGCAATTTTTCCTCCTTCAAGAGGAGTGCCTGCTTTATACCTTATTCTAAGAGCATCATCTTCAGATAGTCTTGCTTGAGCTGTCCCATAAGTAATATCATCTGCTCTTTGCCATTATTTAGCAACACCAAAAAAAAACCTTTGCTTGCTTCTCTATTTCCACTTTTGGCATAAATTGGTCACTAGTAAGCACTTTGTTTAGTTAGTTTTATAAGCAATGATGAGTAGGGATCAGCACGGCTGTTTCTGTAAGATAGTGAGACAAGTGACAAGTGTTTCGACTTATGAAAATCGTGGACCTTCTTCTGCTGCCTAATAGGCTATAATGCTACTAACAGCTTGGGAAGCAATACGTAGCCTACTCACATAAAAAATTGCAGAAATAGGACATCAGAAGAAGATTTTGCTATTTTATCGGATATATGTGTAAGAGTTAATTATATTTATGAGATAAAATTTGAAACATTTTGATAATTTTCAAACAAGCTTACAAGTTGTATGTGTCGAGTTTTAATTGTATTATTCATTTTATAAAAAAAATTTTATTATTTAATTATATTTTTCACTAATAATTTTGGACAAAATCTTTTCGAGCAACACCAAAAATATTATTTTTAAATAGAATTTGTGATTAATTAAAGAGTATATTTTTAATTAAAGTATCCAAAAAATTATAATTAAAATTAATTTATACGCTATGAATTAACAAAATACTGTATAAAATCTTGATTCCAGCCCGAGTCTAACTTCCAAGTCTTTATACCTTTTTCTTACTATTTATCACAATCCCACCAAAAATAAAATAAAAGAACTCGAACATAAAGAAACGAAAAAAGTGAAATTTTATTGAGTCCCACATCCATCGTTTGGATAACATTGAGAGGGAGTGACAGACTCGACCCACACCAGATGGAAAGCTTCAATTGATCTACCTCTTTATAATACTAACTTTAAAAAAGAAGGCCCGTTTTCTCTGGAACTGAAAAATATTGTACAATTAGAGGCCAAGGAGAAGAAGAAGCAGCTCTCTTTTTTCAAGTGGAATAATCAAGAATGGCATAGATTCTCTAAAAGACTTATATTGTATGTTCTTTGTGCTGTTCCCTTGTGTTTCTTTATGATTGATGGTAGAAAGTTGACACCCAGATCATATTTTTGGTTTTTATGATTCTTTTCTGGTTCTATTAGATTTTTTAGCTTCAATCGTGTTCTTGATTTCATGGCTGTCCCGTTAAATTCAGTGTCTACAGTAACAAATCCATCACCTGAGAATGCAAGAATGGTGGATTTTTGACCCACATACCAAAGTTCCTTCCTTTCTTCCAAAACAGGAGCATTTCGAGAAATTTAGCTTCTTCCCATTTAAGTCCAGCTCTAAAAGAACAGGTACCAGTAGCTTCAAAGGGGAGTATTTTCACTTGCCCAACTGAGGTCAGGCAAGACAATGACTCCAAGAAACAAAGAACTTAGACTTTATGATGCCTTTCTGTATTTGGAATACATGGTGGGAAAGGGCCACCAGCCTGATAAAATTAATGCAACTCAGCTTTTGTATGATCTTTGCAATTGTAATAAACTGAGGAAAGCTGCTAGAGTTATGGAAATGATGTTAGCTCTGGTACTCATACCTGATGCTGCTTCTTACACTTTCTTGGTGAATAACTTGTGCAAGAGAGGAAATGTTGGTCATGCTATGCAATTGGTTGATAAAATGGAGGAATATGGATATCCCACAAATACTCTCAGACTACAATTCTTTATAAGAGGACTTTGTATGAGGGGGAACTTGAGAAAAAGCCTGCAATTTGTGGAAAAGTTGATTCAGAAGGGGTTGGTACCAAATGCATATACCTACTCCATATTGCTTGAGGCTAGTTATAAAGAAAAGGGGTTAACGAAGCACGTTGCTTTTAGACAATATTATTGCCAAGGGTGGAAAGCCTAATTTGGTTAGTTACAATGTTCTCTTGACTGGCTTGTGCAAAGAAGGAGAAATAGATGAAGCCAAACAATTCTTTAGAAACTTGCCCTCAAAAGGGTTTAATCCAAATGTTGTCAGCTATAATATCTTGCTGAGGAGCCTGCTTTTTGAAGGACGTTGGGAGGAAGCAAATGAGTTTCTGGCGGAGATGGTTGAGAAGATCGTTCACCATCTATAGTAACGTACAATATATTGGATTAGTTCTGTTTCTTCATGGAAAAACAGATCATGCCCTCAAGATTCTGGATGAAATGTACTTTGAAGAACAGTTCAAGCCAATTGCTGCCAGCTACAACCCGATAATTGCACGTCTCTGCAAAGATAGGAAAGTGGATGCAGTAGTTAAGTGTCTTGATCAAATGTTAGAACGACATTGTAGTCCTAATGAAGGGACATATAATTCCATTGCTGTGCTTTGTGAGGAAGGAATGGTATGAGGCCTTCAATTCTCCAAGCTTTGAGGATTAAACAGAGCACCTCCAGTCATGATTTCTACAGAGCTGTAATTTCTGGTTTATGTAGGAAAGGGAACACATTATGCAGCATTCAGCTTCTGTGTATGACATGACAGCCCATGAATTTACCCCCGACTCTTACACCTATTCATCATTGATCAGAGGCTTGTGCTTGGAGAAGATGTTGGTCGCTGCGGTTGATGTATTCTACATCATGGAGGAAAATGGATATAGGCCTGATGTTGACAATTTCAATGCACTTCTGCTTGGTCTATGCAAATCCAGAAGAACAGACTTTGTCTCTAAAGGTATTTGAGGACATGATCATAAAGGTTATATGCCAAATGAGATAACATATACCATTCTAGTTGAAGGTATCATCCATGAAGAACGCAAGGAGCTTGCATCAGTATTCTAAAGGAATTGCATCTGAAAGAAGTAATAAGTAGAAATACTGTTGAAAGACTTGCTATGCAATATGAGCTTGAGGATATGTTGGTATAATGATCACGATGGGGCATGGTCCCAGGATGAGAAACTAACAAAGGTTATGCATCCGCAAAATGCTAAATACACCAAATCAACAAAATTATTCTCATGCTGCCTGTCAGATGGGAACTTTACTTTACACAACTAAGAAACCCTTGGGATAATTGATCATCGATATGGTAGTTGATTCATAGTAGTTTTAGAAAGAGGTGAGGAACCTTTCAATTCTCACTGTATTTTCACCCCCCATAGCTTACTCTTTGTTACTGAAGTTGCTGTTACGAAAATGGCTGAATATCTCTTCTTTATCTACTAAAGCTTTCTCTCTAGTTGCCTATTGTATGTGTGTATACACACACAGCATTTGCCTTCCGAGTGTGACCTTACAGCTTCTTTCTCGTGGCAACAATTGCATCTTAACTCAGTCATGTATAGAAATCGTAGCAATGCTGAAATTCTTTTTATTCCAGTGCCATTCTTTATTTTCCTGAGGTTCAGTTCTAATCTAGTCTTTAAATGGTCTATGAAGTGAGAAGCCTATTTGTACATTCAGCAAATATATATAGTCAATCAAAAGGAAATAAATGACAACCCCCGTGTCTTAGGAGGTTCAACTCATCTTAGTTATAATATTTCTGTGATTTGGTTTGAGAAATGAAAATCTATCTTCGAAGTGAAGCAAATATAGTCAGAAGAATTTATTGACTCCCAAACGTCCAGAAGGTTCAACCCATCCTAACTATGGTTAGTCGAATCTTCCATTATAAAGTTAGCAACTTCTTCCATTCCCCTTGGTATCAACACTGACCCTTTTATTCATCTACACCATGCTCTTCTCTCGAGCATCGAAATGATTTCCAGCTCAAAAGATGCAAGAAATAAGCAAAATGACCCGTGCCAATGTTTTGTTTCATTTTTTGTAGACTCCTCCTACTGATTCTTGTAATCATGCAATTACAAGTTATGTTCAATTATTGTACATTTAAGGAGCATGAAATGACTTGTTTTAACATGAAAACGTTGGTAGGGATGATTCAGAATTGACGTTAGTTTTGTCGAGGGCTTGATGATCCGAAGCATCTGTATTTACGGGTTCGCGCCTTCATATTCTTGAAATTTGAACCAAGCAAGAACAAGCCATAATCACACTAAATCATGGCCAAACATGCGTTTCATTTCACAGATATCATCTTTCAGAACATCACTCGAAGAGTAACATTCACGAACAAACTAATTCAAACGAAATGCAGCCAAGAGAAACAGAAATTCTCTCAATAACGTCAGTTTAAAAGAGAATAGGTTGAGGATAATCTCACATATATCTTTGGTCAACAAAACTAGAAAGTTACCTCAAAAACACAAATCAACATCCTTGCAATATTTAAAACTAAAACTATGCTCCTTCTTAGAACATAGTAGATTAACTAATGCAGCTTCAAACAATGGACAACCTCCATTCTTCAGGGCTGCCACAGAGATGGACAGCTATTGTAACAGGCAGCACTGAGAAAGCATCCTAGGCATCTGGACCCCTACGCTACTTAGATCTCTGTCTCATCTTCAGGGCTTCCTCTTCAGTTCTTACGCTTCTTCTTCCACTGCATTTAAAAGAAAAACATTAGAGACTTGCAATTATAATGGTACAATAAAATAATATCTTAGCTAACTCCTTTTGTTCACAAAACAAGATGGCGTATTGGGGTGCCGATGGAGTGTTTGGACATTACAGCACTTCGTTGTCATCTGAAGAAGCTAAGAAAGCATATCACATTTTCTCAGCTTTCCTCTAACTCTCTTAGGCCACATTTTTCTATATCCAAGAAAAAAACTACTCCATTTCAGGAAGCACATAACCTAGCACATTCTTTCCCATTCTTACTCAAATAAAGGCTAACAAATATTTTCTTCTATGGAAGACATTACTACCCCAACATTAGATCTCCAAAGACCCACACGCCAAACAAAATCTAACATATGCACTAGAAAAATAGTTTGTCTCAAAATTTTCATGCTCACAAGTGAAGAAATCTGAAAACAGAAGATGAAATCAGGCTGACAATATGGCATGGCAATGTTACTAAAAGACTAAATTCCAGAATCAGTGGGCTTGGCTATTTTGATGAAGAGTCTTGACTGATTTCACAGTAGTTCTAGTTTTATTCCTCTTTCAATTGCAATCTACTACATCATTCTTGCAAAAAATAAGTCCATCTCTTATCAAACTCAGTTGGAGTTGAAGAGCCTGTTTGAGGGACTTATAGCTTGGCTTAAGTCAAAGCCATGATTTCTTCAAATTACCAGATTTCCCAAAAAAAAAAAAGCCATAGATGTCTAGCTTATGTTTTTGACTTAATTTTGTTATTTAAACTTAAAAACAGGTGTCAAAGCATTTTTTATTTTACTCCAAAAACTAAAAACTGCTTAGAAGCTATTTTGACTTAAAAGCACTTAAAAAATGAGCCAATCCAAACAGTCTTGAATTCATGTGAATAGACAAATAAAATGATTCCTATTAACTCACTCTACCACTTTCTGGAATCTATTCTGCCTTGAGTAAGAGGAAGAGATGATTGACACGGCTTGCAGGTTTGAGGAAAGGCAGGGAAGGAGGAGGAGGAGGGGAGGGGGGTATATGGAGATGATCACAGGTACTGGCTCGGCTGGCCATGCAACAAGATTGAGTTCTTTCTGGAGGACCCATCTTATCTGGGAATTCACGTGCTTTGGAGAAACCAAATCTTAGCAATTATTTTCTCACATCAAGTGATGAATATGCCAACTAATGGGGATTTCTATAGAGTCTGGAACCAAATGAGTGTTTTTTTGCAAAGACCAAAGTAACGGTTTAAAAAAAAGGAATATAGGTACTTATAGCCTATGAAATATATGCTACTATGTTTGAACATTGTTGTTAGCCGAGATCTTTTTTGAAGAAAAAGGCAGAAAGCATGAAATATATGTGCTATGCGCATGTGGCGTTAACACCATTCTTCAAATGACAAAGAGAAATGTCAATCTATACAACCACAAATATAAGCTGACCAACAGGGTTGGGCTGCAAACAAGAGTAAGAACTCTAATGGGAATGGTGCAGGTGAAAAACAAGTAGGAGGACCTATGCAGGACAACTGGGATTTTTCACGCGCTTGAGAACTGGTTTTAGTACTATTTTCTACATCATAATGAATAAGGAACCAACAAGGCTTTCCATAGAGTCCAGAACCAAAAGAAGGTATTTTCAGATGTAAAGAACAAAGTAAGGTGTTTAAAATGAATATAAGCAGTCATAACACATATTTCATGTGCTATGTATGAATGGTTATTGTTAGCCGAGTTCTTTCTAAAAGAAAATGCACAACGCATAAACACATGGGCTATGTGTTTAAAGACCGTACATATAAGCAACTCTATTTGTCTTATTTGTTAAGAGGATATTATTATTAATGGAGTCCTGAGTAACTTTTCATTTGTTTTACCTCTTTTCAACATTTCATCAATATTTCTATTTAACAATTTTGTTAATTAGAAATTTGCATAGCGCATGTTTCTTCCTCATTATGCATTTTTTTTTAAATAAAAGAACCTTGGAGAAAGGCTTTTAACGTGGACGTTAACCATTACTATTATAGGTACTTATGTTACTGTTTTCTTAACGCATTAATTTGGTTCTTTACAAACAAATAAAATAACTAGTTTGCTCTCGGAGTTCGATTTCTATATGGTAATCAATTGCTAATGAGGCTTGGTATAGGAAAGGTGGATTTAAGTTATAAACTACAAAGTCCAAAGTCCACATAATCCTACACGAATCTGATACAACCATAATAGTTGTATTATGCAGAGCAAAAAATAAAAGAAACCACTGAAGATGACCTTGCAGGGCTCCTATTAGAGCACAATCAGCATAAAAGTCAAGAAGCATAACCCAAAACTTGCTGAACCTAACAGTTCTCCCTGAAAAAATAAGCTATAATACTAGAATCAAATATAAGCAAACTGCCCAATGCACGAATTTCCCAGATATATGGTTTTCTATAACATGAAGTTGGTGAGGAAGACATTATCTTATGTATAATATTCATATGCTAAAACCTCAACATGAGGTTATCAACGGATGTGTGTCGGATCCTTAATATGTGTGCGGCAGCATTTTCGGGGAGTCCCTCAACAGCCTTATAGGGTAGGTGTAACAAACAGATTTTTTTCAGAATATGCAGAATCAATCAATCAATCAGTTCAAATGGCCAACCGAATAAATTCAACGAAAACAATAACCAAAAGGATTTAATCCATGATAGCAAAGACAAACCAGATCATTGCTAGCAAATAACAATTGCAAAATTGAAGTTTAAGCAAAAATATAACTTAAAACACGGCCAGTATCCGATAATATTTGGATTCACGACACAGCAACTCAAACATTTCAATTCCGAATAAACATAACCGAAAAAGCAACACGAAAATGAATTATTTAGGATCAGAAAAAACCTGACCTCATGCTTGCTCAAATTTCACCGTCGAGTCTCTCGTTATCTCGTCTTCCGCCGCTTTCACGATGCAAATGTGGCCTCCTCTTGTATTTATAGGGTAGTAACAAACCCTAGCTCCTAGGCAGGATATTCTAGTAATTTCAAGTCATTTTGCTCTTCGTTTTTTCTTCTTAGCAGAAATAGTAATTTTATTAAATCTTTTTACATAAACATTTGTTTGACTAAGTGTTTTGTTATTGGTTAATATTCTTAAAATAATTTTAAATCTCCAATAATGAAAAACAACAACTCAAACACAAAAACACAAATCCAATGATTATCCAAAAATTAGAAACTTACCTGCATAAGCTAGTTTGGTAATAACGAATTACTCATATTGTTAATCACTCAAGATCAATTGATATATTGTATTTGTGGACTGTAATATAAAATGACCAGCGAATGCAATTTATAAATCGCATTAGAGAAATCCCGATTTTGTAAATTATTTTTTGTATTAAAAATTTTAAAAATAACTTTAAATGTCCAATTATGAAAAAGAACAACTCAAACAAACTAACATAAAAATTCAATTGACATTCAAAAAAATTAGAGACTTACCCAGATAGTTAGTACATGGTAATCATAAATTACCTATATTGCTAAACACCAAGATCAATTGACAAATTGAATTTGTTGAATGCGATTTATAAATAGCATTTACTAATATGATTTACAATAGCGCTGCGTAATGCGATTTATACATTGGATTTTTTGTATTAAAAACCTAAAAATTAATTTAAATGTCCAATTATGAAAAAGAACAACTCAAACAAAATAACATAAAAATTCAATGGATTATCCAAAAAAAATTAGAAACTTACCCGTATTAGTTAGTTTGGTAATCACGAATTACTCATATTGCTAATCACCAAGATCAATTGATAAATGCATTCTCGAATGCGATTTATAAAATGCATTCCCGGAATGCTTTTATAAAGTGCATTTCCGTAATGCGATTTATAATCGATTTTTTGCATTAAAAATCCTATTGTTTAAAACTTTAAAATCAATTACAATTTTGTTAGCCTTATAGTAATTATTTCTTCAATAAATTAATTAATCATTCATCACAATTTTTTTGGTACATGCGAGAAAAAAATTATAGAGCCTCTTATATTAATATGTTGAATTCCTTTTTTTTCTTTTTAAAGGTTGTATAATCAAAAATAAAATATAGAAACACAATGTACGTAGTGTTTCACCAATTGAAATGTTTGTTATTCACTCTCTTTACTAAATCTCAGCGTAATTCTTCCGGCTTTCACTTATGGGGAGATATTTGATTAGACACATAGATTAAGAGATTTTTCTTTAAAGCTTAAACGCCTCATAAAGGGTAAAATAAAAAGTGAAAAATTAAGTTATTACTAAATATATAAAGTAAGAATTCCGTATCAAAATGTCGCTCAACTTTTTACCCTTTTAAATAGAGTTCACAATTGACAAAATAGACATTTAATTATTTTTTCGAATATTTAGAACTTTAAAATTAATTAATTTTTAAAAGTTAATCAAGTTGATTTTAAGAATTTTTTAATTATATTAATTCATAAATTTTAAAAACTATTAAAATTTTACCTTTTAATAAATAAAATACATATTGAATAAAATTACACTTAAAATGCAAAACAATTTTATGTTTAGGACTTTTTGAAAATACAATTAAAAAGAAAAACAACTCAGCCGCACAAACACTCGCTGCGGAACACTGGCCCGTAAAGAGTCGCACCTCAAAGAGCCAGGATATAGACAACTTACCCAAATTGCAAGCATTAGTTGTTGTTTTACACTTGATGAATCTTTTCTTAGTTTGATGCTATAACAATTACTTAACCATCAATTACAAATAAATAATGCCTCAGAGACAGCTGTCAATTTATTAGTGCCAAAACAAGCCGTAGTTAATTATAATATGATTTTGTGAGCGGGATTTGCTTAAAAAAACAAACAACTTACGCTATATGTTCTAATATATTATATAACTTTTGTTATCAATGCCTTCATAAAGATAATAACAGATGCAAATGCTATTTTTAAATTAATTTTTGTATTAAGATTCCTAAAATAATTTTAAATGTCCAATTATGAAAAGAATAAGTCAAACAAAATAACATAAAAATCCGTGATTATCCAAGAAGATTAGATAGCATTTACTTAATATGATTTACAATAGCACTTGCAGCTATTTATACATTGATTTTTTGTATTAAAAATTCTAAAATTAATTTTAAATGTCCAATTATGAAAAAGAACAACTCAAAAAAATAACATAAAAATTCAATGATTATCCAAAAATTAGAAACTTACCCGTATTAGTTAGCTCGGGTAATCGCGAATTACTCATATTGCTAATCACTCAAGATCAATCGATAAAATGCATTCTCGGAATGCGATTTATAAAATGCATTCCCGGAATGCTATTTATAAAGTGCATTCAAGGGAATGCGTTTTTATAAAGTGCATTTCCGGAATGAGATTTATAAATCGACTTTTTGCATTAAAAATCCTATTGTTTAAAACTTTAAAATCAATTACAATTTTGTTAGTCTTATTAGCACTTTTCTTCAATAGATTAATTAATCATTCATCACAATTTTTTTGGTACATGCGAGAAAAAAATTATAGAGCAATTTCATTTTATATTAATATGTTGAATTCTTTTTTTTCTTTAAAGGCTTGTATAATACTTTTAAATAGAGATTTTAATATTCACACAAAGTGTTGGTCAACACATATGACAATCCAATTTCTTGTTTAAAGTATGTTTTATATTTAAAATTTTGTATAGTTTGGTATTATATTACTAGACTTGTTGGTATAATTTTTTTAGAAAAACAAAAAATTTGACTATTTGAGTGCATTTTCTATCTGATTTTAAAGTGCTTTTGACTATTATAAAAAACTTATTTGGAGACCAAGGCTTAGGGTCATTCGACACCAACCGGGGTCATGAGCCGGCCTCCCCGCCGTCCCCTGCCCACACCCTCCATAACGGAAAAAAATATATTAAAACATAGTATAGAACGACCAAACGTTTATGCACGTCGCTGTGCATACCCCCACAAGACAAGTTCAAAATGGAGAAAATATCAATGATCAAAACTTAATATTTTGGTTTATTTTTTTACCATTTGAAGATATTAAGAGCTTTCAAGAGATTTCGAATGAGGATTTTCATTTATGAGTTTGAATTAAGTGATTTAAATGTATTTTTTAAATATATATTGTGATTTTGTCTAAAATTCTATTATTTAAGCATGAAGTTGATTGTGGATACTTGGAAATTTATATGAACTCTAAAAACATTAAATTATCAATTTGAACACTTAAATAGACTCAAATGAACCGGAGTAACTAAAACAACAAAATCAAACATACTACCAATAAAAGGTTATTTGAAAAAAAAATATTTTTTTATTAATTTTGAATGATAAATTAAAAGCTAATCTACTAACGACAAAGAATATATTTGAAATCAAATTTCAATAATACACAAATTTATCTATTTTTCATTATTGATGAGTAAATTTTAGTTAGGCTCCACTGATAATAATATATTTAGATCAAATGAATGTAGAAATAAATTGTAACATATTTAGACTCAAATTTTAAATAGGAGGGATTTTTATTTATTTTATTTTTTTCCAATCCAAAATGTCGAAGCGAAAAATAAAAAATGTATATATCCTCCGGGGGAGTATAGAAAATGACCACTCCAGCTGACGAGTACCGGAAAAGACGATGTCGAACGAGGCCCCAGAAAAACAACCGTGCGACACCCCGGAGCACGACTCAACCAGCACCGCCGTCGATGGTGATGGCGTTGAAGACAACAATGACACTTCAAATTCTTCCTTACGAAGGGCCTTTCCTAATTATAATGTCTTCTATAATCAGGGAATTTGATGATAGCTGCTGCCACCTCTCGTAGTCAAGATCAACTCTCTTCCACTCTCGATCGTCTCACTGGAGGTAGCATTCATCAGCTTCTTGTAATTATATACACTGGACTTAATTTCAACTTTTATTTCTGATGCTCTGTATAATTGGAGTTAGGGATCCATTTACTGTTTATTAGGCCGAAGAATTCTTGTTCTCACTTGTTATTGCAATAGTATAAAGTAGAAAGCTTTGCAAACAAAATCTCTCTACTACGGTACATCTTAGAAAGAGTCCAAATTCCAACAGGATGGCTGAATGGTTGAGCCATAAGAGTAAAATCCAGCTGCAAATGATATGCAGGCTTACCCAAACAGATGTGGTTCTGCAATGCAGCGTTGTTCAATGGATTGGTCGAGATGAGCACAAGATGCCTTCACACAGCATTGTTTCCATGAGAATGAAGACAGACTTTATTTTATTTATTTATTTTTTCTTGCTGTTGCTATAGATGTGGCTATTCTAGCTCCTCACTGAACCTTAAAGCTTCAAAAACAACAACAACATACCTAATGCAGTCCCATAAGGTGGGGGTCTGAGGAGGCTAGAGTGTACACAAGCCTTACCTCTAACTGTAGATAGAGAAGTTGTTTTCGTGAGACCTACCAATAAAAAATTGTCCAAAGTTAGCCCAGAAAAGAGTATACGGAAGTGAAGACATAACAAAGCATTTTGAAACAGTAAGTACAACAAAATAATAAAACAATACAATAATCAAGATGAGAAACAACAGATAGTAACAGAAATCAAAAGATAAGAAAATACAGGAGCAATACTATGACTACTAGTATGGATTATAATTTCATGTGTGCAAAAAAGAGCTTAAGATATCTTGAAATAATTTTTTTGGCCTTCTCTCCTTTCTTTGGTACGTACAATGAGACTTTTGTGTGCTCTATGTGTAAAGAAACATGTGGCTGTTCCTTTTTATACCTGTTTATTAGTAGCTTACATGCAATTGCAACTAAAAATGATAGAAAGCTGTATTTCTAAAAAAAATTTTGGCTACGTCCATTGCCCACATTACGATTGCCACCCTTCTCCTCCATTTATCCACATCAACTGCATTAATAATGTCTATTCCTTGGATGATTCTACTATTGCATGTGGGTTGTTCTTCATCATTCCAGAAGTAGAAACAGAATAACTTTTGTTAGAGTAGATATTTCTTTGATAATTTTTGGTAGAGTAATATCTGAAACAGTTCCTGAAAACTTCAAAGCAATTGGCTAGATTTGTTTGAATGTATATTATCTTTATACAAGGATAGCTGCTCTGGCTTGCAAATAAATTCAGGTGACAAGGTTTAGAGGCTGGTAATGTAGTTTTAATGCTCTTAGCTGTTTGTTATTTGATGCAAAAAGTAGAGAAGAGCAAGTCATAAGCTGATTAGAATGCTGGAGCATAAGATAAATACTTACAAAGATTTACAGTCTGCTCCTTTTGACCACTCGACCACTCTCCCCTTAAGGGATTGAGGCCCCTCAATGGGTTCTACTTCTAAGAAGGAAGAAGGCCTTCAAATCAATCAAAAAGCATATTTTTTGTACATGGGACTCTCCCTTCACCATCCCCACAGGCACAGCTGCACAGGGATGGTCTATAGGGTCCAGAATCCAATATTCTTACTACACGATGTGCACTTTGTGAATGTTTAGATCCATGTGCATGCACAAGATTTCCTGAAACAGTTGATAGGATTTCCATTGACATGTTTACACCTTTCAAATACCCTTTCATTGCTCTAGAGAGTTTCTTGAAGGGAATTATTTCAACAAGGTTGTTCATTTCCAGTGTTACTATTTCTTGGATGGATTCAGTTCTATGTACCATCTTTTGCTGATGAATGGTTTGATACCTAAGGAAAATATTTAAATGAAAACAAATCCTAAATGATTTCTCTAGAGGAGGGTGACGTCTCTGAGAGCCACAGGATAGAGAAGTTCAGAGAAGAGTAGAGGGAAACAGTGATCAGGACAGAATAGAACTCCAGCCGCATTTATACAAGCCCCGGTAATTTCATCAATACGAATCTACTGGATATGGTTCACTAACTATTACATGCTATATAGATGCCAGGAAAGCATTGTTCTATATAATATCTAAATCAAAATTATTAGAAGGGCTATTGGGAATAGGGATCCAGGTTGCTAAGTGTGGTGTTTTAATCAAAGATTATGTTTTTTAAGTGATTGCTTGTCTTGTTCTTTCATGGTCCTTCTTCTACCTGCAGAGCTTGACAAGCTGCTGGAAGATGCCCCATTGCTCTTATCATGCAGCATGCTGCCAGAATTTCTAGTGTCAGGAAAAGAGTTACTATCATTGAACTCACTTTTGAAGTCTATACAGAGGCGTCTTGATAATATTGACCACAAAATATCTGCTGGTTTGATACACGGTACACTTTTTCTTGATACATCTTATGTCAAGCTTTTTCATTGCAATTCAAATAAGATGTATGCAGGTTCTTACTCTTCATCTTGATTGATACTTTGCATTCTGATATGAATGCTTTACTTCTGCAGTTTTTTTGTTTTTTTTATAAATAAATTCTTTACTTGTGTAATCTATCAAATAGTTCTGCGGACACGATTTATATTAGTAAATAGGTATAAGTACATGAATTTGGTAATATGTCCGAGCCATTGGATATGTAAAAGTTCAGTAAATTCACAACTTTTTCTTGTTCAAACTTTCCATGGATGGTTAATTTTTCTCAAAAGCTTAGTAGAGTTTCGAAGGAAGCTTATATCCTCTCTTAGCTATGGAAGAAAAGGTTTCCTCCTTTGCATTTTAAATGATGTGTTTGATTGTGAAGGAAGTTTAAAATGTTAATTTGACTTATAGATTCACCGAAATTCAAATCTTGAGCCACTAGACTTGGGGGTTTCTGCTATAGAAGAAAATTACTAAAATTAGTGGTTGAAAGTTAATTTGGCAAAACAAAATTTAATCATAGTTTAAAATTTTGAATAGTTTAATAAATTTGAATTCTTGGATGATAGAATAATGTTTTTAATGGAATGGTGTTAGATATTTTGAAATATTCTTAAATGGAAAAAGTATCATATAGATTGAAACAAAGGGAGTTGTAAAAAAGAAAAAGAAAAGATCTTTCTCAAAATAAAAAAATAAAAAGAAGGTATATCTGGAGGGTTATGAACTTGGGGTATTTAATTATGGTGATATTGGAGGATATAATAATGGTTCTTCTTCTTCTTCATTGGCATCCTGTTGCGTGCTACTTATTAATGTGGCTCCAGGTTGACAATGGTTTGAACATTTGCTCGGTGATATTGCGGGTCCTATTATATCTTTGGTATGGGTGTATGATGTTGCATAATTGGTGTGGTTTACTGATATTCAAGAAGTATCTATGGATATTTATATATGTAACGGATACTGATCTATTTGGGTGATAACCAGCAAACCAGTGGAACTTTTTGTTGTGATGTGGAAATTACTCCATCTGTCCCAATATCTGGTCATAATCTAGTTTATGATGGACAAACTGAACAAATTGGCTTTTACTCAGGCATAATTTCAAATAGGAAATGTGTTCACTTTCTATCTATTTCTCTCTTTGTTGGTTGTCTGTGACAGCACGGGCAATATGTTGTGGTGTGCTAAAGATGTTTCAGGGTATTAAGAGTAAAGTAGTTTGAATTAGACTAGCTTAATTACACAATCAAAGAGTATCTGCTTGTGTTTGTGCATTTTAGCTGAGTTGGCCGGAGATTCTCATCCAATTACCAACCTTGTTATATCTTTTTGCAGAGAAGTCCACAGTGGATTGCGGGCTGGACCATGAGAACCATAAAAGTCTTCATTGAAGAGGTAATGCGGATACTTGCTGTTTCTGGTGTTTGATGACCATAGAATTTCCTCCCTTTGGATATGCATGAGTGACAACATTAAGGAGACAATTTGCCTAGGAGGTCAATTTCTGATCTATTTCCTAGTCTTTTGATGCGAAGTTATTTAGGTTCATGGGGTCATATCTAATTATCCCTTTTGCATTTATTAGGATCTAGAACATGTGATTCAAGTGCTTAGTTGATTTCTATATGAACCGCGTACTTTAACAACAGTTCTCTTCCTCAGAGAACATCAAGTCCAGTATTGCAAACATGGCTGAGCATCGATAAGCCAGGGATCCACACAGTGTCCGTTTGTTCGTTTATGGAAACAGGAAGAACAGGTTGCTTCCACTGTTTTGTTGAGAATGTTAGTGGAAAATCTTGACTTCCCATTCTTAGATGCCTATCATTGATAAAGAAAAGGAATAATCACTGCAGCTCCTGTCTGCAGCAGTAATTTCTAAGTAAATGTCTCAATAATTTTGGCTAAGATGAATAGTTTAACATGTAAAACATGACGACGAGGGTCCAAAATAGGAGGCATATCTTGCATGGTAAGTACACAAAACCTGTGAACAGGCTACAGCCTACAGGTAGAGCCTTCTAACAAACCTTTTCCAGCCTTCTTTAGAATCAGTGATATCTTCTTTATTGTCTATCTCTAACCTTTTCCCCAGTATGCATCAAATGAATTAATTCAATGTATTCATTCTGTCTGTACTAATATCTTGGTGCTGCAATTGCTTGCTGAGAAAATCATTTTAAGTAGTTGGTGCACTATTAAAGTGTAATATTATTGGAAGACGTAACATCTGATAACCTTTAGATGAGCTAAACTTTTCCAATTTTGCTTTCATAATGTCTTTAAAAAAGATATTGTTTTTTATGCCATTGGCGCAAACCTCTAAATAAATTAACTGAGTGTTTGTTTTGGGGGCAGTTCAGATGTCCTTTGCAGTGCCAGTGGAATCTCCTTGTGATTGCAAGCAGTTGGAACTGATTCAGCCTTGTGGTGTAAAAGGTAGTCTGATGCATGAGGTTATTACACTCTGGTGTTCTGGAAAGATCGGTTGAAAGTGCTATATATCCCTGATTTGAGAATGTCTTTACCTGTAAAAAATGTGTGGTTTCAGCTTGTGCCACAGTACTGTCGTGTTGCCCAGGGAAGCGAAATATTAAAATGGTAAACGTGTGGCGACTGGTTAGCAGCTCAGCCAGCTATAGTGTAGCCTGTGGATGCAATTTGATGGGTGTATTCAGGAAACTTAATTCTTATGAGAAACCTGTAACAACAAATCTTGAATTTATCTCATCAAATTCTCTTTCTTGTGATAGACCTTAGGCAAGGTACTGTTATGACGAGGTGGTTTAACAACCATTTAATTTCAACTTAAAACTAAGAAAGTTGAACTAACATACACAAATAGGTGTCCAAACAAGAAACAAAAACTTGACAATTGGCTCGCTTAACTCAACACCTAGTGATGGTAAACTAACATCAACAACAACTACCCCCCAAGAGTTTCCAAACCAACCAATCAAAAGTCATAACCAAAACCAACACTGTATAATCACATTACAATCTTAACCAAAACTCCCACTATAAATACCAACCATGTTACTTTCATCACCATCAAACAAAATCTCTTAACACTTCAACTTCAACTACACACATGATAAAAGAGAAATATATTAGAAACACATATTAACTTGCATGTTCATAGTTGCTATTATCTCCTCAGCACTTAGTGGGAAATCTGAAGCTGGTCGTAATCTATTGCAGACCAATAACCCAAGTTTCTACTATACCAGGCATGCCAAATATCCAAATATTCCAACATAACACTTCCAAGAATTGGATCAATGCCACCAATGCCATCAATTCCAACAATTCCGAGATTCACCATGCCACCAATGCCATCATTCCCAAAAATCCCCACTTCTATTCCATCTATCCCATTTTTCACCCCACCACCTCCTAAGAACTAATTAAGTAGATTAGTCTACTTAATTATTCTAATTATTGGATTGTGATTTCACACTGCTTTGTTATTTGTATTGTTCCTTTCTTTCTTTTGTTGATTTTGCATTTGTTTTGAGTGGTCCCAGTTGTTATGTAATTAGTTTTCAGCCTATTTGTCTTTGTATTCCAGTGTACGTCCTGTCTTCTAGAGAGAAAGCAGGTGGAATGCTAGACTATAG
>JACEIK010001049.1:255225-327186 GCA_018107945.1 Datura stramonium | reverse complement strand
CCCTACAATTTACACGAGAATGTACTAACATTGTTGGATAAACAAGGCAAAACCGATGCATTTGAGTATCACTTGGGCATATAAATATGCCCCAGATCAATATATTGTGCTCACATGTCCATATGAAGTCGTGAGCGACTATATTGAGGCCAACAAAGCCATATGATGTTTGGTGCCCTTACCAGCTTTCCTTATGCCTGAATTGGCATCACAAAGTTACAGGAGCCCAGATGGCTCAGATACAATTAGAGGAGCCCAAATGGCTCAAATACAGTTATAGGAGCTCAGATGGATCTAATACAGTTATAGGAGCCCAGATAGCTCTGATACAGTTACAGGAGCCCAGATGGCTCTGATATAGTTACAGAATCCCAAAAGGTTCAGATACAGTTACAGGAGCCCAGATTGCTCATATACAGTTACAGGAGCTCAAATGGCTCAGATATAGCTACAGGAGCCCAGATGGCTCAGAAAAAGTTGTAGGAGGCTAGAAGGCTTGAATACAGTCTCAAGGGTCGAGTACGCCTTAGCTACAGATTGCCTATGGGGCTACAGTGAAACAAATAGGAGTATATCGATTGTTTGCATTTGTCAGGGCTTATAGAGGACCAGGTGGGTTACTTTGTGTTAAATGCACCCTCCAGGCTTATGGGGGTCAGGTTAGGTTCTTGTTTGTTTATTTGTCTGCTAGATATAGTTTGTAGTTGCGAGATGATACAGATTAACTTCTGGCCCTTATTGCTGATTACTTTCAGTCTCTTATCAATTTTTATTCAGTTATTATTACTGCCTTACATATTCGGTACAGATTGTACTGACACCCACGCATGGGGCACTGCATACTTGCCTGCAGGTTCAGATAGATAAGTTTTGAGACCTCCTTAGTAGTTGTTCAGATCCAGCAAATTGGTCAGCTCTTTTTTTTTTGGAGTTTCCATACAATTAGAGGTTTTCCTGTCTTTTGATATACAGTTTTGGGTAGGCGGGGGCCTAATACTTTACTCTTAGAGACTTGCAGACTATAGTTTGGGTTAGACCGCATTTTTTTCCATGTGGGGCCTAGTTGTGTTATATGTTAGCAGCCTTTCCTGCTTATATATATATAGTGTACGCCTGCTTCCTTTTGTTATGATTTAGATAGCATAGTGGTCTTGTCGACCCGCATAAGATGACATTATTGCAACTGTTGGGTCAGGTGATTTGATGTAGGTGTTTATGTAGTCAGCCTAAGGCTATGTTTTGAGCTGAGATATAGCTGTTTGTTTTCTTGATATGTGCTTCTAGTATGCACCAGAAGTGTATACATCCAGCTAGGTCAGCTCATAGTCCAGTGTGGCATTAGGTTCCACTTACGGCTCCCAAGGTGGGGTGTGACACTAACGATCTAGGATATGAATTGGAACTTCTTCGTAAGAGAGGAAAATATAGCTTGAAAGCAACATTGCCAATGCGTCTCAGGATTCTATAAGGGCCAACATATCTGGGACTAAGCTTTCATTTCTTTCCAAACCTCATCACCCCTTTCATGCGTGAAATTTTCATATATACCCAATCATCCACAGCTTACTCCAACTCTCTCCTCCTTACATCTACATACAATTTCTGTCAGCTTTGAGCTATTCTCAGTCATTCCTTGATAAGCTGAAACTTTTGCATAGCCTCATGTACTAGATCAGGTCCTATTAAGGTAGCTTCACCAATATCAAATCACCTTATGGGAGATCTATACCTCCTACTATATAATACCTCAAACAGAGCCATCTGAATACTAGAGTGGTAGTTGTTGTTGTACGTGAAGTCAATAAGGGGTAGGCAGCTGCCTTTAAAATATCTCACACAAGCTCTCAACATACCCTCCAGGGTTTGAATAGTCTGCTCAGCGTGGCCATCTATCTGTGGGTGAAAAGTTGTGTTGAACTTGACTTGAGAACCAAGTCCCTTCTGAAATGATTTCCAGAAGTGCAAGGTGAATTGAGTGCCCCTATCTGAAATGACGGACAAAGGAACCCCGTGTAGTCTAACTAGGTCCCAGATATACATTCGAGCATAATCCTCTGCTGAGTCTCTAGTCTTAACTGGTAGGAAATGTGCTGACTTGTCATCTGGTCTACAACCAACCAAATTGAGTCATGTTGTCGGCAAGTACGAGGTAAGCCTGTGATATAGTCCATATTCACTTCTTCCCACTTCCAAGTAGGAAATACTAATATCCTGAGTCATACCCCCAGGTCTCTGATGTCCAACCTTGACCTGCTGACAATTAGGACACTTAGCCACAAACTCTACAATGTCCTTCTTCATGTCATTCCACCAGTAGACTTCCTATAGATCATGATACACCTTAGTGGCACCTGGGTGGATAGAGTACCTGGAGCTTTGTTCTTCCATTAGTATTCACTGCCTCAAGTCATCTACATCTGGAACACACAACCTTCCCTGATAACAGAGCACACCATCTCCCCTTTTAGAGAATGCTTCCACCTTTTTCCTCGGGACTGCTTCCTTCAACTTGAGCAAAATTGGGCCTTCTTCCTTCTTTGACTTAACCTCTACCACCAGGGAGGATTCTGATCCACTCTAGACTACAACTCCACCTTCTGCCAAGTGAACCAACTGCACCCCTAATCGAGCCAGTCTGTGAACATATCTAACCAACTATTTCTTATCATCCTCAACATGAGCAAAACTCCTCATAAACAAACTGTTGAGGGCATCAACCACTACATTAGCCTTTCCCAGTTGATATAAAACGTTGATGTAGTAGTCTTTCAACAACTCTAACCACCTTCTCTGATACAAATTCAGGTCTTTTGACTAAATACTATAGATTCTTGTGATCAGTAAAAATATCAACATAAACCCCATAGAGATAGTGTCTCCAAATCTTCAAAATAAACACTACCACAGCCAATTCAAGATCATGTGTCGGATAGTTCTTCTCATGAACCTTGAGTTGTCTGGAAGCATAAGCTATCACCTTATCATACTGTATTAGAACACAACCAAGGCCAGCTCTAGAGGCATCACAATCGATCACAAACCCGTCTAAACCTTCTAACAGAGTCAGAACTAGGGCTGTAGTGAATTGGGTATTCAATTCGTGAAAACTCTTCTAACAAGCATCCGACCATTGAAACTTCACCTTCTTTTGAGTTAGTCTGGTCAAAGGAGAGGAAATGGAGGAGAATCCTTCTACGAACTGTCTGTAATAACCGACTAAGCCTAAGAAACTCTTGATGTCTGATGGAGAAGTGGGTCTTGGCCAGTCCTTGAATGCTGCTACATTTTGAGGATCCACCTAAATACCCTCACTAGAGACTACATGACCGAGGAATTCCACTGATTTTAACCAGAATTTGCACTTGCTGAATTTAGCGAACAACTGGAGGTCCCTAAGAGCCTGTAAAACTATTCTCAGATGGTCTACATGCTCCTCCTTTGTCCTGGAGTAAACCAAAATATCGTTTATAAAGACAATAACGAACATGCCCAGGTATGGCTTGAATGCCCTATTCATCAAATCCATAAAAGTTGCAGGAGCATTGGTTAGTCCAATAGACATGACTATGAATTCGTATTGACCATACCGAGTTCTGAAGGCTATTTTTGGGATGTCACATTCTCTTAACCTGAGCTGGTGGTATCTTGATTTGAGATCTACCTTAGAAAAGCAACTAACTCCCTGATGCTGGTCAAACAAGTCATCAATCCTGGGTAGAGGATAGGTGTTCTTGATTGTAACCTTGTTCAACTGACGGTAGTCGATACACATTTTGAGTGAATCATCTCTCTTTTGCACGAATAGGATAGGGGCACCCCATGGCGAGGTGTTGGGCTGATGAAGCCTTTATCTAGAAGGTATTTCAGTTGTTCCTTCAACTCCTTAAGCTCAAGTGGAGCCATTCTGTAAGGAGGAATATAGATGGGATGGGTATCTAGAAGAAAGTCTATGTCGAAGTCTATTTCTTGCTCGGGAGGGACTCCGAGGAGATATTAAGGAAACTCATTTACAACTGGACTGACAAAAGTTTTGGGGTCTCGAAATAAGAATATTTTACCCTAATCAAGTGATTAATATACCCCTTAGTGATCATTTTCCTAGCCTTAAGGTATGAAATGAAACGACCCTCAGACGCTGAAGTACTACCCTTCTACTCTAGGACTAGTTCATTAGGAAACTGAAATCTGATGACTCTAGTTCTACAGTCAACTGAGACATAGCAAGAATGTAACCCATCCATTCCAAGAATAAGGTCAAAGTCGACCATATCTAGCTCAACTAGATCAACTGAGGTGACTTATGAAACATTAAGATCGAAAAATCCCTATACACCCGGCTAGCTCTAACTAACTCACCAACCGGAGTGGAGACTGAAAATGGCTTTGAGAGGATTTTTGGACTTATATCAAACTGGACAACAATGTAAGGAGTCACGAAGGAAAGTGTGTCTCCTGGATCTAGTAAAGCATACACATATATCTGAAAGAGGCATAACATACCAATCACTACGTCAGGTGAGTTCTCCCAGTCCTGAAGAAGGATAAAGCATAGAAGTGATTTTGGCACTGACCGCCACCTGTACCTGAGGTAGTACCCTGCAGAGCTAGATGACCTGGCGGAGCTGCTGATGTGGTGGACTGGGCCTTGCCCCTTCCTTCTAATGGGAAATCTCTAAATCTGTAACCCAGCTGGCCACACCCACAAAAAACATCCTTGCCAAGGCAACACTCCCCTGGATGGTTCTTGCCATACTTATGACATGCTGGAAAAGTGTGGTTGCTGGAGACATGGCTCTGGGACTGGGAGCCTGATGTCCCACCTCTACTGTCCTTACAAGGCATGGAAGATAGGAAACTGGCTGAAGAAGGTGTTGGAGGACTCTGTTGCTGCTGTTGGGGGCGATTACTATCGCTTGACCTCTGCTGGGAATTCTCAAACTGGCCTATCCTCACCTATTTACTTTCCCTTTCTATCTCCTTTAATTTCTCCGTCTCTATCTATTGTGCATTAATGATAAGACTAGAGATATCTATGTCCTCGATGAGCATAGTAGTTCTGCACTCCTTGACCACCAGGTCCGAGACTCTATTCACGAACTTAAGCAAGCGAGCCCTCGTCTCAGTAACCATTTCTGAAGCATACCTTGACAGTTTACTCTTGTACTGTCATGTTGTTCTTCCTCAAATTCATAAATTTAGTAGTCTTAGCCTCCCTTAACTCTCGGGGAAAGAACCTATCCATGAATGCAGTCACAAACTCATCCCGTTCCATCGGACCTGCACCAATCCAGCTCCCCTCCTTCCACTGCTTATACCAAATCTAAGCCATCCCCTTCAACAGATAAGTAGACAAATATGCACTTTCAATCAGGGTAACACCTGTGATTTAGGTGATCTTTTGAATCTCATCAATGAATTCTACAGATCCTTATCTATTTTAGACCCGTGAAATACTGGGGGATTCATCTGAGTAAATCCCAAACTCTTGCAGCAGTTGTAGACCCATTAGCATTTACTGGCACAATGACCTTCTAGTTAACCTAGTTGGTCATTGCCTGAGCCAACATCTGTATAGAAGCCCTGAACTCTACATGTGACACCTGATCGTCTTGAGGGGATGCTGCAGTTGGTGGGGCTAGCTGATTAGCATTGTTGGTGCTCCTTCCATTTCCTCTCTTTGGAGGCACCATCGACAGAAAAGGAATAGATCACGATCTAGGAGGACGTATTAGAGTCTAAAACTCTACACACAATAAGAATCATGAATAGACTCTACTTGAAAAGGACTCTACTTGACGCGACTTTTGGACAACCTAGGACACTCTAAACCTGATGCTCTGATACCAAGTTTTTCTTGACCAGAGTTCACATCTAGGACGCGACACAGTATTTACGACCACAAGTGACCCCAAGTAAACCCATAGTAAAGCATACTTCTACTAAGACTGATCAGCTAGCATTTCTAGAGAATACTGAGTATACTGAGTATTGGCATAAATTCTGAGACTGAACACACTAAAGCATTAACTTTCCATTCATGTATTTGTACGAGTATTCATAATTTGAGTTAAATATCATAACGATACAGCATTCATATCTGAGTTCTAAATCATACAAGTTTTATTCAAACATCATACTAAGGTTCAGGGTTAAGAAAGAAATTTGTATGAATAAAACTAAGACATGAATTTCATCTAGGAATGATCATGTAAATTCAGAGAATTAATAAGATTATTTTAAGAATTTCTTAACTGACTGAAAACTAGCTTCATATCTTCTACTTGGCTAGAACTTATGAAGTTTTCTGAAAATAGTTTAGAACATAAGAGGGAAAGGAAACCCTTGTTGAATGTCCCACATACCTGGAGGAAAATCCTTGAGAAAGCACCTAGAACTCCGAGAAGGAGAAGAAGCCCTAGCTCTTACCTGAAGAGTCTGTTCGAGTTTCTTACTGTGAGTTTCTGTGTGTTTTGGAAAGAATGAGGAGAGAGGGTCGTCTAATCCCCTAAATCCCCTTCTAAATATTCCCATTACGACATAGTATAGGATCTAGGATCTTAGGGTTTTAAAAAATTCCCTTGGAAACTGACATTAAAAACTCTTCCCGTCAAGTGATACAACTCAACCTACGAGTTGTACCAGGATCAACGATCCGTACTGGTGTCCGTGGTTAGGGGCCCTGCTCAACACCATTCTCTAAAGTTTTCCACAGACGTCTACCACGATCTATCATATCTTCTCTGAACTTTCCACGACTGGTCAGTATGATCCGTACCATGGTGATACTAATTGTGACATGCAGTCGTGGTTTCTCCTAGCCACCCATACTATTTCCCCTGACCCTTCTACTTTGAGTCCTTGTACGAATCGTACCACTGTCCTACAAGTCATACTGTGACCGTACTGAGACCTTTTTCCCAGTTTTCTACATGATCGCATTTTAAATCTTAAGGCTAGTCCAAGGGATTTATGGGTTGTTACAAAGGCTTAGACGTATACAGCATTATAGAGGGTGAAAACTACCATAAGTCTTGCATGTCTCATAATGACCTTATGGGAGGCAACTCAAATCGACCATAGGCCATTTGTCCACCCCTTGGCCTCAACCCCTCGGCTGGACCAACTTTCAGCGTTGGGTATCCATGAGCTCCAAAGGCCTCAAATACAACACTCACCGCATATTCATAACATTCATAATCAAAACTCGCATATAAAGATCTTAGTCAAACCCCAACTGACTTACGATCAACGTCAACCTATACTTGGCACAAATCGATTCTAACGATAGTTCGACACGATGACGTGCCTACCGATACATGAGTCTAACCTAGTCTCACGAAAACACACATACACATATAATACAAAACCAGTAGCTCAACCAAAAGCATACCAACACGTTTTTAAGACACCGCAAAGCAGCCACATTCGCCAATACTAGCTCAAACATTATGGAAATCATGTCGAAAAAGGGAAGAAATGGCCTAACCATACCTCGGACGTCGATGAACCCAAGATAGCCGAACCTCACTCCCCAATTAAACCAAAATACTGCATAAAAACATCAAACTAACCACCAACACGCTGCTAGAAGATCCAGCAAGAGAAACAACACAAAAACAAAGTTTACCAACTAGTGCTTTATGAATTCGGCGGTAAGAACAAAAAATAACAACCTACCAACATCAAGAACTCCTTAAGAATACTAAACATACTAAGAACCAATAAATAACAAGAACTTACAAAACAACAATTCGAAGTAGCCACCAAACTCCTGGAAACGTAACTCAACGACGCGATCTACTCAAAGAGTCCAACTCCCCGACACCAAAATTATTTGGACTTATGACTTCTAGCCCCAAAACCCATAGAAAATCATGGAGAGATCTTGAGAGAGGTTTCATAAAAAGATATTTTCTAGAAAATGAATTTGTATGACCAAAAACCAACCAAAGGGACTTAAATAGTCCTCCATCGCCTTAGCCGTTTTTGACGTACCTGCTTGCGTGTTCTCGCCAAAACACGAATATCTCTCTATTTCAAAGTTAGATTTGCAAATTATTTAATGTGTTGGAAACTAGACCCATATACCTTTAATTTAATAGGTAGTGGGCCCCTAATTCCTTATATATTTGGAGAAAAGCTTCAAGACATCTGACCAAAATTTCAAAGAATTTTAGAATGAAGTTTGCGATAACGTTCGCTAATTTTCCTTCTACAACTTGATCGACGTCCAATATTAAATAAGATCATAGAGTGACTCAAATACCTCATAAAACTTTATTCTTATCCCATTAAGTACCCTTAATCCTACCTTGAAGTACGGATTTATTGCTTAAATTATACGGGGTGTAACATTCTCACCCCCTTAGAAATATTCCTGATGTTGAACAACACACATGATTCACACTTAGAACTCAATACAATACAATTGACCCATGAACACACAGACTGAGGGTTTAACAAATATGACATCAAAGACACGACGCGCCTTGGACCTACCAAGGTAAAACTAACTCACACACGACTCCAAGAATTAGAATCATACATATACCTGATGTGCCACCTGTGGAGGCTCTGCAGCCTACTGACACCCTAGCACAAAGAAATGACAATGTGCTCGACCCAACTATATCCTCTACTCCGCTAGCTCGGTCGATGCAGATGATCCTAGAATGGACTCTGTCGATCATGCCACACCACCCTACTCCCTTTGGGGACAATCCATAAACATGTGAACCTTAATACCACAAGTATAAAAAGTAATCGGCTCCATTCTACACTGACCCATATGACTCCTACCGCACACCCTGCAAGACTGTGGTGCCATCCTTCTAGACTGTTGATGTCCCGACTCCGTTGGGGTGCCATATCTAGGCTCTGCATATGACAATACCAATATCGATAGTCCAGATGAATCCCTTTGATACCGTGGCTTAGAGTCACCCCATGATCCACTCTAGAAGTCTGTAGGCCTCATTCTCTTTCATTTCTCCCTCTCAGCCCTCTCCTGCTATAGCCGCTTTATATTTTCATCCTCCAAACTCTGCACGAATGCCTGTATGCATGCCATGCTCGCACCTGCCTGCATAGAAGCGACCCTGCAATACTATACATACTCTAGAAGCAACCCATTTATAAACCAATGTATCCTAGCTCGCATGGTACGAAGAAAGGAAGGAGCATATTAGGCCAATGAATCAAGCCGAATTCCTTACTCCCCCACGCTCATATCTCCCAACTATAAGCAAAAAAAACTAATTTTCCCTATCATTTCAAACCTCCAAATGCAAATACTAATCCAGTAATGCGTCAGTAAAATCAGCCCACTTGACCGAAAGTGCATCTCGAGCGCTACCAACCTTCATACCACAATATCGCCACTATCACTACCCGAACATAGGCCCGGATCGAGACACGACACAAGAAACCCCGAGAGGCTCCAGGTCGACACATGGCATGAACATACATCTAACTCAATCAAATAAAATGGATGTTGAAGATGAATAACATAGAGAAAGTCTAAATACAACATAACATCTGAGTACATACATGAGTCTAAAGTTGAATACAAACAATGTCCAAAAAGCCTCTAACACTGACGAGTTGATGGGACTAGACCCCAACTAACTCACTATAGTCTGAAAACTGAAAATATGAAATAAAACTGATAAGAAAGGCCCTCGAAAGATGAGGACTCACCAACTGGGGCTGAGGAAAGCTAACTTCGGGAATCTGACTAGCGACGGGACTAAGCCTGGATATCAGAGCCTGTATCATAAAACAATTCAGCATAGAGTATGCGGTTAGTATGTGGAATAAACTGAGTATGCAAGGTAAGTAAAACCGCTAAGTAAGTAAAATAATTAAACATGTATAGTATAATACATAATCAAGAAAAGATTCTGAGAGTAGGGCTTGCATGCTATTTTTCTGAAATCATGACTTGAACATAACTGAATATCATAACTGAATCGAATGACCCAAAGCTGAAAACTATTAATCATAAGTAAAACAGAACATTGGGTCAAACCTGCTGGAAACATAATAACATGATTGATGAACATGCATAACTAAAATCATGAGGAACAATGGGAGACTCGTCATATAACCGACATTACCGCAATAGAGCTTACATGGTCCCAACTATTATACTCAAGTGGGAAAAGTCATCCTAACCTTTTCCAGGGCTAAGGACGCTACCATGATATCGATATCAAGCTGAAGGCCCCTTGGGGGCAGGGGAAGCTCACAAGGGAGGTCCCAATAATCTGAACATACCTACATTGGCACTTAGTTTTGAGGCATAGGGTTGACTGACCCTTAACTTACTCAGTGCTACACACTACTCCCAAAAACATGCATATGCTCTCATCATTTTTCAACAAAGTTGAACCAATGTTTAGAGATGAAGCTGACTCATAATATACGTACATAAATCTAAAATCATAACATGAGGAGCCTTGCTCAAACCATACCACAAGCTGAAAATAATGGGAGTCTAGACTCCAAAACCATGTGGTAAGCTAATTCATGAAATCATAAGACATAATTGATCATATGGGCTTTCCCAATACTTAAACATGCTTGAAATCAACTTGATTAACTTTGAAAGAATGAACATAAACATGGCTATTTCAAAATCATACTTTCTTCATGAACATCTCATCATGCTTGTACACATACTTCATAGATCTCAACTTTCATAAACTTTCATGGATGGGCATCTTAGTTTATAAAACTTGAAAACATAATTTATTAATTTGAAACATCATAAAATCTGCTGATTAATCATAATTCATCCTTTAAAACATGCTTAGATTATACCCATAATTGATACTTAAGGAAATTCACACATTGGGTAAAAACCCCATAGAATCATCAATTAGAACAACATGAATTGAAAGGGAATTAGGAATGGGTGTGGACAATTGCACCCATTCATAGACTTACATACCTGAAGAGATCTGATTTTACCACTTCCTTGATTTCTCAAAGAGAATTGAGGAAGAACTTTGAAGAAACTAGACTTGATTACCTCTCAAACCTCTAAGCTTGCATGCATGAATTAGGATAGGCTTAGAATGACTTAATCCTTTTTAAAACACACTATTTTGAGCTTAAAATGATGTAGTTTAAGACCTTAGGGCTTAGGAATGACAAAAATATCCTTAATAAAATTTTTGGAAAAACTGCACTACCAATGGCAACGGGCATCACAACGGACCATTACTGGCTCTCACGGTCCGTTACAACCCCCCCCACCATTGTCTCATCCCAGATTCAGGTCTCAGGTCCCTTACCACGACCGGACAGGATGATTCGTTACAAGCTCCAATGACTCGTTGCTACCAGTCGTTGTCACCACTGCCTTATTCTGGGATTCCTCTCAACGGATGCTAACAATGGCTCATTGCTTCCAACAACAGGATGTACCACGACTCGTTACTTCCTCCCTGATCAAGACCAACCTCACAATGACAACAATTTAATGACTCGTTACAACATCCAATAGGTCGTTCAGAGGTCCGTTACTTTCCAATCCAATTCTGCAGCTTCTCACCACGGGAACCTTCCATGGGTCGTTGGTCCCACCAACGATCCATACAATGAGTCATCTTGAGTAGGTTTTTAGATTTTTCTACCAGTTTTCATTTCAACTCTTGAGCCTAGTATTAAGAACTTCCGGGGTATTACATCCACCTCGCGCAATCTAAACGCCGCCAACTCTGCAGCCTCAATCGAAGTAGAATGCATAACTCAAAAGATGTGATACAATTGATTCACAAAGTCTTGCGGGTTCTCATTTTCTTGTGTCCAAATAACTCTATAGGATTCAAAGATATGAACTCTCATGTAACTCTCAAACCTTGAAATGGCTTTATGAAGGAAAAATAACTACAATTGCAGGTCTGGTACCGGGAGTGACAGCGTGGCTGACGACCCATCACGTCCTTAATGGTGCAAGTGACGGTCGTCAGACAAGCGACGGACCGTCAATGGTGATGTACAGATCCAACGACGTGGCTGATGTCCCATCACGACCCTGGCGATGATGGTGATTGTCGTCAGACTATCGATGCACCGTCGTTTGGACCATAGGTGGGTGTTTCTAGGTTCAGGGCTTGAAGATGGACCTGACGAACTGTCGAAGAAGTGACGGCTCATCACTTCTACCATCAGAAGGAGGTTTTTGACTTGGCCTTACTGTTTAAGGGTGATGGTGGTATTAACAAACCGTCGGGTGTGTGACGGCCCATCATTCGTACCATCTGATTGTCCACTCCTTTAGTTTTTATCCGATTCTCAAGGAAATTTTATAATCTTCTATGCTTTTAACTCCTATACTACGTCATTTTTGGCTTCCTAATGAGGCTTTTAGAGAGTTTAACCTAGCCTAATTCATTATACCCTCATTCCTACTTTGAATTCAAAACTCCTCTTCCAAGACTATCAAGGGTTCTTCATCAATTTCACTCTCATCTTCTCAAATTTTTTCTTTGGGTATCAAGATAAATCTAGAATTTAGTGAACCCAGGTATATGGGGGCTTATAAATTATGGGTTATTTCACCCACATTCCCTTTCTACAAGAAAATTCATGATTACCGATTCCCTAAGCCCTATTTTTGAAATTCTAGGAATTATGTTGGGTTATGAAATTCCTCCGTGATTCTCTTATGGGTATAGCTGAATTGATAAGAATTTGTGATTTTCATGATTTGGATTTTATAATACCTACAAGTTCTCATGAAATTATGGTCTCTTATGTTACAAGTATGACTATGAACTTTTGGGGCTAAATCACTTTTTATGAAATTCTATGATCCTCTTATGATTTTCAATTCTCTAAATCCCTAAGTTATATTTTATGATGTATGATACATTATTTCCTACAAGAAGACTTCATGAATTTCAAGTATGAGGATTTTTCTTAATTATGTATGACTCTCATGATTATCAGGATTATGATTATGGCCGACTCACGGGCCCTTATTTCATGGCTAGTTCACGTATTACAAGCATGTTCATTATTATTGTGATTTTAAAAATCCCATGAACTTTATGTATGATTTCACAATAATCATTATAAGCCATGTGCATATTTTTAGAAGTAGTGTCTAGCACCGAGTAGGCTCGGGGTTCAGGCAAACCCCGAGTCTCAGCACTATGTGCCAATGTAGGTTGATATTCATGTTAACCCTACGGGGTCTCTTCAGTGATCACGCCATATTATCGTTCTTTCCCCGGTCAAGGCTTAGGACATCTCTGCCCACTTGAACGAGATATTTGGGGCATCATGTAAGCTCTATCATGATGGTGTCGGTTATGAAGAGTCCTCCCATTGTTCCTTATGTTTTATGCATGATCATGTTATGATACTTTGGCTCAAGTTATGATTTACAAAGTTTCTTTTATGATTTCGATTATGACTAGTTTATGAACAGTTTTGAAAACCTTGAGGCCTCATGTATAAATTATGATTTATTATATCATGTTTCAGGAATGTTCTATTCCAAAGAACTTTTATATATTTTAATTGTCCGTTTTTACTTACCTCACATACTTAGTACATTCCAAGTACTGACCGCATACTCTATGATGTATCATTTCATGATACAGGTCTGAGCGATCAGACTCAGTCTCGTCGTTAGTCCAGCTCTTACCTCAGTCCAGCTCAGTCCCCATTTTTGAGAGTCCTCATCTTCTGAGGACGTTCAGTTTCGTTGTTTTGATTATGCTATTTTAGTTTCTGACTTTAGCGGCTAGTTGGGGGTGTTGTCCTATTAGTTCATCAGAAAGTTTAGAGGCTTATCAGACATTATGTAGACTTTCAGCTCTATCGAGTGTTGAATCCATTTATGATCATTGATATATGTCAGACTTCCGCATAAAAGTGTTTTTCTTTAATTTCCACTTTAATTATGCTCTTGAATTCGTTATGCATGTTCCATGGGTTAGCTTGGAGTCATTCGTGGATCTAGGTCCCGTGTCTCGATCCGGGGTCTGGTCCCGTGTCTCGATCCAGGGTCTAGTCCCGTGTCTTGATCCGGGGTCCATGCTTGAATCATGACAAATGCGGTATTAGAGAATTAGGTTTTGAAGTGTCCTAGGATTTCTAAAAGCCATGTTAAGTAGAGACTTTTTCATGGGTGTGAAGCGCGCCACACTTATGATGAAGAGGATACGAAATGTTTTACGAAACTTTCGTTCTTTCATGATTCTATATCGTGCTATAAGTTCAACTCTCTCTCTATCCCTCTAACTCTAGCCTTACTCATTTGTATAATTATGCCTCCACGTCGAGTTAATGGTAGGAGAAAATGGAAACAAAAATGGTCGTGTTAATGGCAATGGAGATGGGCAATAGCTAGCCCCACTAGCTCCAGCGGATCCCCTATCCGAGCAGGTCACTCATGTCGAGTTTAGGGTAGCCTTTCAGATGTTGGAACAGGCTATGGCCGCTCAGGTCAACCAACTGGTGGTGGCTCATGTTCCCCAGGATGAGAATGCAGCGGTGGCTAGAGTGTGAGAATTCTTCAGGATGAACCCACCTGAGTTTCTAGGGTCGAAGGTGGATGAGGACCCCCATGAGTTTATTGAGAGGTGCAGAAGATCATCCAGATTATGGGGAAATGGAAGAGGAGGGTGCAAATTTGGCCTCCTATCACCTAAAGGGGGTTCCTACATATGGTTTCGTCAATGGAAGGAGGGTAGAGTTGTGGGAGCAATTTTTGTAAGCTGGGAGGACTTCATGACTGCCTTCTTAGACAGGTTTTTCCCTAGAGAGTTGAGAGAGGCAAAAGCGGAAAAGTTCATCAACTTGAAGCAGAACCACAAGATCATGCAAGAGTATGCCTTGGAGTTTACCCGGTTGTTTAAGTGTGCGCCGGAGGTAGTTGCAGTTCAAAGGGCTCGGATGAGCAAGTATGTGAATAGGGTAGCAGATTAACTGTTCAAGGAGTGCAGGACCGCTATGCTGAACAATGACCTAGACTTCTCGCAATTGGTCATATACGCCCAGCAGATAGAGGCAGATCAGATGAAGGACAAGGAGAGAGAGGCCAAGAGGGCCAGGACAGGCAGCTTTGGGTTCTCCCAACAGAGGTTCGGTGGCGAACATCACCCCTAGTCCCAAAAGAGTTCATCGATCCCAGTTTCGTCATCAGCCAGTGTTTCATAAAGACCTCAAAGTGATCAGAGGAGAAGGGTGTAAGGTTCTAGGGGACAGAGGTGTCACGACCCGAGCTAGGACCATGGACCGAGACACGGGACTTAGAACCACGAATGGCTCCAAGTCGACCTATGGTATGAACATAACATCTAAAGAGCATACATTAATACAGAAACTAATATCTTAAACATAAATAAGTGGAAGTATGAATAACATAATAATCATAAGACAGAGTCAACACTCAACAAAGCTGAAAATCTACATAATGTCTGATAAGCCTCTAACATGTCTGGTGAAATGATGGTACAACATCTCCAACTAGCTCGCTAAAGTCTGAAACTGAATATAACATAATCAAACGCTAAACTGAATGTCCTCAGAAGATGAGGACTCACCAACAATGGGAACTGAACTAAATTGTGGGGAGCTGGGCTAACGATGGAACTAATTCTAATCGTCCGACCTATATCATGAAATGATATAGCATAGAGTATGAGGTCAGTACTAAGAATGTATTGAGTTTGAAAGGTAATTAAAACTTGCTTAGTAAATGTTTGCTGAAATCATACATATAACGGGAGTTGCAAATTCAAGAAATTCCNGAATGTATTGAGTTTGAAAGGTAATTAAAACTTGCTTAGTAAATGTTTGCTGAAATCATACATATAACTATAAATCATAAGGTCATGAAAGTAAGGACTGCATGCAGAAATCTAAATCTAAAACATTCATAGTCGTAAGCTGAATATGATATCTGAATAGAATGACCCAAAGCTAAAAATAGAAATCATATGAATTGTCATAACTGAAATCATAAGTAAAAGCTTATCACTGATCATTGGGTCAAACCTGCTGTAATACATAATATCATAAGTCGTGAACATGAAAAATTGAGATCATGAGGAATAATGGAAGACTCATCATAACCGACACCATCACGATAGAGCATACATGATACCCCAATTATTACACTCAAGTGGGAAAAGTCGTCTAAAGCCTTGTCAGGGCTAAGGACGCTAACATGATATCGATATCAAGTTGAAAGCCCCTTGCAAGTGGGAAAAACTCTCAAGGGAGGTCCCAATATATATATATACCTACGTTGGCGCGTAGTTTTGAGACCCGGGGTTTACCTGAACCCCTGGCCTATCGGTGCTAGACACTACTCCCAAAAACATGCAAGGTGCTCCCATCGTTTTTCAATGAAGCTAAAATCATAATTACATGCATAATCTAAAATCTAAATATTTGGGAGTCTTGGCTCCAAACATACCATAAGTTGAATGTGGGAGTATTGACTCCAAACCATATGGTAAGCTGATTTTATAAAACTGAGCTAAATCATGAAAACATGCTTAAACTGTGGTGGCGTGCCCAAATCTTAATATCAGGCATACTTGAGATAGACTTCATAAGTCAAAATCATAGATTCATATATGGTAGTTTTTAAACTTTCATTCATGATAGATATCTCATCAAACTTAAAATCATGAATCATATATCATAAACTTGACTTTTTATAAAACTTGCATAATAGGGCATAATTTTTAAAACTTGAAATCAAGAATTTATAATCAATTTGTATATAAAATCTACCCATAAATCTTAAAGCATGATTTGGAACATATGGGGAATTGACCCATAGACATAGCATAAAGAAGTTCATGAAATTGGATTAAAATCCTATGAGATCATAAACTTGAATTCATGAACTTGAGGAGAAATTTGGACATAAGAATGAAAGGAAGCTCTCATTCATAGCCCCATATACCTGAGAAAACTGATTCTCAACTTGTCTTTGAGAGCCCAAGACAATTGGGAAAGAATTGATAGAACTTCTAGATTGATTTTCCAAGGGAAAAACTTTGAATGCATGGGAAAGCCTAATGACTTGACATAGGCTAAACCCTATTAAAACACTCTTTTCAAAGCTTAAAATGATGTAGTTTAGGATGTAGCAGCTTACAAATTATGACCACACCCTTATTAATTCACCTGGAAAAGTGATCCTGCTAGTCCCAATGAGTGACCTAACAAGTTGTTGGGTCCATAGATGACTCGTGGTCCGCACTTGTTGCTAATACTAGAATCTTCCCTGCAATCTGAACTTGCCAACCAACGGAGGACTCGACGGTTCATTAGGTGGAACAACGACTCATCACATGCACTCGTCGTCACCACTGGAAGTTCCATCCTCCTTTCTCATCCACCTTGACAACAACCCACTTGATAAGTCGTGAAGTGACACCACGACTCATTCCTTTACCCGTTAAATCTCCTGAACTGCAACTTACTCAGAACACAAAGGGCCGACTAATGACTCATTGGGTCACACCATGAGTCATCACACCATCCGTAATAACCCCCTGACAATGAATCTTCGTCAGTCTAGCACCCTTGATGGGTCTCTTAATCAGCCGACTTGGTGCAGATTTTCCTGATTCTTCTGATTCAACCCTCGGGTATGATCTTAAGGACTTTATGGGGTATTCCAATATCTCCCCCTTGGGGACATTCATCCTTGAATGTAGACTAAGCATACTAAAAGGCAAGGGAAAGAACTGCAATCCCAATTATTGAACATCTGAAGCTGAAAACTGATAGAGTGACTGACTCCGAACTATACACATGACTAAACTGAATTCATGCATCATGCATACATTCTACAACATGAAAGGAATTGAGACACGTAGAATTTACATGAAAATGAATGGAGTACTAAGGATCAAACTGATACCTCATGCTGGAACTAAGTAGGAAGGGAAAAGATGTTGGTATCTAGACATCATATTTGTTTCGGCTTCCCACGAAGCTCCCTCAACAAGTTGATTCCTCCACAAAACCTTCATTGAAGCTCCTTCTTAGTTTCTCAACTTCCAAACTTGACGGTCAAGGATCTCAACTGAAACCTCCTTACAAGTAAGGCTATCCTTCATACCTATGCTCCCCACCGGAACAACCAAGGCCAGGTTACCACTGTACTTCATCAGTAGAGATACTTGGAAAACTGGATGTACTGAGGCTAACGTTGTTGGTAGCTCTAACTTATACACCACTTTTCCAACTCGCCTCAGAATCCTATAAGGACCAATATATCAGGGACTAAGCTTTCCTTTCTTTTCAAACCTCCTCACTCCCTTCATGGGAGAAACCTTCAAAAACACCCAATCATCCACTTCAAACTCAAGCTCTCTCCGTATGACATCCGCATAAGATCTCTATCGACTCTGAGCCATTTTCAGCCTATCTTTAATAAGCTAATCTTTTTCAATTGCCTCGTCAACTGAATCTGGCCCTATTAATGTAGTCTCGCCTACCTCAAACCATCCAATAGGTGATCTACACCTCTGCCATAAAGAGCCTCAAACAAAGCCATCTGAATGCTGAAGTGGTAACTTTTATTGTAGGTAAATTCAACGAGAGGCAAATGATCATCCCAACTACCCTTGAAATCAATCATACATGCTCTCAACATGTCCTCAAGAGTTTGAGTGGTCCACTCAATCTGACCATCTGTCTGCGGATGAAAAGTCGTGCTAAGCTTGACCTAAGTACCAAGTCCCTTCTGAAACGATCTCTAAAACTGTGAGGTAAACAGAGTACCTCTATCTGAGATGATGGACAAGGGAATTCTGTGCAACCTAACTAACTCCAAAATGTACAATATAGCATAGTCCTCAGTTGAATAGGTAGTTTTGACCAGTAGAAAATGTGTTGCTTTGGTCAACCAGTCTACAACCACCCAAAAAGAGTCATACTATCGGCATGTATGAGGCAATCCTGTGATGAAGTTCATGTTTATATCTTCCCACTTCCAAATAGGGATACTTATGTTTTGGAGCACACCTCCAGGTCGGTGATGTTCAACTTCCACCTGCTGACAATTTGGACACTTAGCCACGAATTCCACTATGTCCTTCTTCATGACATTACACCAATAGACTTCTCGTAGGATACGGTATATTGTGGTGGCACCTGGGTGGATAGAATATCGAGAGACATAAGCCTCCCCCAACATCCGCACTCTCAAGTCATGAACACCAGGAACACATAAATTACCCTGATAACAAAATACACCATCTCCCCCTTGAGAGAAGACCTCAACCTTCTGATTCTGGACAGCTTCATTTAACTTTATCAAGATAGGATCTTAATCTTTCCTAGCCTTTACCTCGGTTACCAATGAATATTCTAACCCATTTGAAACAATGATGCCACCATCTGTCGAGTCAACAAGGAGAACCCCTAAATGAGCAAGTTGATGCACATCCTTCACTAACTCCTTCCTTCCATCCTCAACGTGAGACACACTCCCCATGGACAGCCTACTAAGGGCATCCGCCACTACATTGTCCTTGCCCAGATGGTAAAGAACACTCATGTTATAGTCCTTGAGAAGCGCTAGCTACCTCCTTTGTCGCAAATTCATGTCCTTTTGAGTGAATACATACTGAAGGCTCTTGTGGTCCGTGAACACATCCACATACACCCCACACAAGTAGTGTCTCCAAACCATCAATGCCAATGCCGACACTGCCAACTCTAGGTCATGCGTCGAATAATTCTTCTCATGAATCTTAAGTTGCCTAGAGACATACGCAATGACCTTACCATACTGCATCAATAACAACAGAGACCAATCCTAGAGGCTTCACAATACACAACAAAACCATTTGTGCCCTCCAGCAACCTAGAGCTATCTACTAATAACATTACTTCTCCTTAACGAGAAAGGCATACAAGTTCGAGCTCTAATCAAGAGTCACCAATCACACCATACTATGGTCTACCTGTACATCACCACCTCATCAAGCCTATCACTTATAGTTATCTCATGGATCTGTGTAGCTAACGCTACTCAAAGATTCCTCTAATCTCCCAGGCTTGGCTAGTAACTGCGCTTCATGAACTTTTACAGACTTGGCACCTCAGGCATAAATAGTGAGTTATCATGGGCGTACACATCGTAACCATTATTCCCATCATTGGGGAACATTCATAGGGCTTAGAGAAAGGAAATCATGAGCATGAATCATTCAAGAAACCTAAGATGGGCATATACTTGATATAGCATAATCTTATGAGCTACTAAGGCAAATCCTAAGGACTGAGTTCATAGAGCTGAGCATGCTGAGAAGCATGAATTTACACATATAATGAGGGTCATGACATGAAACTGAGATTTATAGAATCATGGGAGACGACAGGAATCACCATTTGAAGTGGCTAATTCTCATTCTATGAATCTAAGTACGAATACACGTAAGGAGTACTTGGAACTTAGACATGGGAATAACATGTTCGCATACGGCATGAGTAGAGTATCATATTGACTGAAGTATGAGAAAACACCTACATGAGCGTGGATCAATCCCCCATAGTTATTGATCCTGGACCTTCACATTTGGAACTCAAGACTTAACATGGTCCTTCACCTTATAACCTCCCCCTTAGCTTAAGAGTCATCATTCTAAGGATTGAATCCTTTCTTAAGGCTAGGATAAAAATCACTATCCCTTGACTTTCCATTCAACTCTAAGGCTATCACTGAAGGCTTCATACTTATAACCATTTTCTATCCTCCACAGGATGAATCTCATACTAAAAAGGCTAAAAGGGATCTTATGCCTTATATTGTGGTTCTTGGACCTAGCAACATGCAAGGATCAACATGAAAAACTCATAACATACCTAAGACTACATCTGGAGCTAGCTTCCACCTGCACTAGGTAACCCACCCTACTGAGATGGGTGAGCTACTGGAGTCATTGTTCTGGTGACTGGAGCAATGGCTCTATCCTTGTCCTATCTAACCAATGGGCAATCTCTGAGCATGTGTCTGGGCTAACCACACTCGAAACAGCCATATCTTCCAACTAAACACTCTCCCAAGTGTTTCCACTGCACTTCAAGCACTCTGACCACTTAGACGGGGTTGTTGGAAGGGTGGTTGGAGCATGGCCTCTCTGGCTACTCTACTTGGCTGATGGGCAGTCTCTAAGTTTATAATCGGGCTAGCCACACCAAAATCAAACACCTGAACCCACCAAGCACTTCCCTGGATGGTTCTTCCCACATCTCTTACACGTTGGACATGTTATCTCCCTACCATAGACTTGCTTCCCCGAGTCAGAGCTAAAGATCTTTACTGAATCTAAAGGTAATTTCCACCACCTAAACCTTGCTGGGAAAACTCAAAGTTCCCCGTCCTGGCCCTCTTATTTCCCTTTCCTCTCCCCTTGAACTCCCTATTAACTTTCGAAACAAAAAACTTAGGCGAACTTTTTCCCGTGAAGTCTTGAACCCTAGTAGATGTTGTGTCTCCGGTGGAGTCCGCGGATGCAATTGCCTGCTACTTAAGTACAATGGTCATGGATCATACCAACACTGAAGGAAACCCCATGCTCCTCATCTGTAACCTACCCGAATAGGCGGCCCACTGGAGTTTGTGGGGAAGGCTGACCTCTGTTGGTTCTTTGGGGATACATGCTTATATAAACATGTTAATACGAGTTAGGAGGGTAGAAGAGTTCAACTCCATAGCATGAGGTAGAATCATAAAAGAAGAAAAGTTTCCTAAAACATTTCATAGCCTCTTTTTCATAAGTGTGGTGCGCTTCACACCCATGGAAAAGAATCTACTTAAAGTGGTTTTTAGACACTCTAGAACACTCTAAACCTAGACTCTGATACCAAGTTTATTACGACCTGAGCTGGGACCTCGAACCGAGATATGGGATCAAGAACAAAGGATGGATCCAAATCGACCCATGGCATGAACATAACATCTAAAGAGAATACATCAAGGAAGAAGCTGATATATTAAACATAAATAAGAGGATGTTTTAATAACATAACAATCATAAAATAAGATCAACACTCAAAAAGCTAAAAACCTACATAATGTCTAATAAGCCTCTAACATATCTGGTGAACTGATGGCACAACATCCCTAACTAGCTCGCTAAAGTCTGAAACTGAATATAATATAATCAAACACTAAACTAAATTTCCTTGGAAGATGAGGACTCACCATGATGGAAATTGATCTAAACTGCAGGGAGTTGGACTAACAGCAGGACTAAGTCTAATCGTCCGACCTATATCATGAAATGATATAGCATAGAGTATGCGGTCAGTTCTTAGAATGTACTGAGTTTGCAAGGTAAGTAAAACTTGTTGATTAAATGTTTACTAAAATCATGCATATGACCATAAATCATAAGGTCATGAAAGTAAGGACTGCATACTGAAAACTGAAACCATTCATAGCCATAAGCTGAAAATCATATCTGAATAAAATGATGCAAAGCTAAAAATAGAAATCATATGACTTGTCATAGCTGAAATCATAAGTAAAAGCTTATAACTTATCATTGGGTCAAACCTGTTGTAAAACATACTATCATAAGTCATGAAAATGGATAACTGAGATCATGAGGAATAATGGGAGACTTGTCATAACCGAAAACATCACGACAGGGCTAAGGATGTTACCATGATATCGATATCAAGTTGAAGGCCCCTAGCAAGCGGGGAAAAATCTCAAGGGAGGTCCCAATATATATACCTATGTTGGCATGTAATTCTGAGACCTGGGGTTTACCTGAACCCCTCACCTACTTGGTACTAGACACTACTCCAAAAAAATATGCAAGGTGCTCCCATCGTTTTTCAACGAAGATGAAATCATAATCACATTCATAATCTGAAATCTGAACATTTGGGAGTCTTAGCTCCAAATATACCATAAGGTGAATGTGGGAGTATTAACTCCAAACCATATAATAAGATGATTTTATAAAACTGAGCTAAATCATGAAAACATGCTTAACCTGTGGTGGAATGCCCAAATCTTCAAATCAGGCATACTTGAAATAGACTTCAAATGTCAAATCATAGATCCATACGTAGATAGTTTTTAAACATTCATTCATGCTAGATATCTCATCAAACTTGAAATCATGAATCATAAACATGACTTTGCATAAAACATGCATAATAGCGCATAGTTTGCTAATACTTAAAATCATGAATTTATAATTAATTTGTATATAAAATCTGCCCATAAATCTTAAAGCATGATTTGGAACATAAGAAGAATTGACCCATAGACATATCATAGAGAATTCATGAAATTGGGTTAAAACCCTATAAGATCATAAACTTGAATTAAGACTTGAATTCATGAACTTGAGGAGAAATTTGGGTATGAGAGTGAAAGGAAACTCTCATTTATAGCCCTATATACCTGGGTAAATTGATTCTCAACTTGTCTTTCAAAGCCCAAGAGAATTGGGGAAGAATTGATAGAACTTCTAGATTGATCTTCCAAGGAAATTCAAAACTTTGCATCTATGGGAAATCCTAATGACTTGACATAGGCTAAACCCTCTTAAAACACTCCTTTTAAATCTTAAAACGACGTAGTTTAGGACTTAGAAGCTTATGAATTACGAAAGTTCCCTTAATAATTCACTTGGAAAAGTGATACTGCCAGTCTCAAAAAGGGACCTAACGAGCCATTGGGTCCACAGATGACTCATGGTCCTCAGTCGTTGCCATTACTAGAATATTCCCTGCAATCTAAACTTCCCAACCAACAAAGAACTCGATGGGTCGTTAGGTGGAATGATGACTCGTTGCATATACTCATCGTCACCACTGGAAGTTCCATCCTCCTTCCTCGGCCACCCTAACAACCACCCACTTTACGAGTTGTAAAGTGACAATGCGACTCATTCCTTCACCCGTTAAGTCTCTGGGACTACAACTTACTCAACACACAATGGGCCAACTAACAACTCATTAGTTCATAACACGAGTCATCACACCATTCGTAATGACCCCTTGACAACGACTCTTCGCCAGTCTGTCACCCCTTGATGGGTCACTCAACAATCCATCAAGTGATGTGATGAGTCATTTTGTGACCTGGTGTAGATTTTCCTGATTCTTCTGATTCTACTCTCGAGTCTGATCTTAATGACTTTTGGGGTATTACAAGAGGAACACGCCGATAGAGTGCACTTTCCCAGTCTGTAGTAAAAATGGTAAGAACACATATGAGAGTTCCTAGTTGGATCAAATGTTTTCTTTGGGTGTTGGAAGCCTTTCCACATGCGCATGGAGTGTCCTTTGTCTAGGCAGGGTGATAGTCGAGGTCGTGCTCCAGCCACCAGTTCAGCGGCAGCTCTAGCAGCACGTCCTTTTCAGCAAGGTGCTTCTACTAGCGTAGCTGGCAGACAGCGCCAGAATAGATTTTATGCCCTCACATCTCGTTAGGAGTAGGAGACTTCATCCTATATGGTTGCTGGTATGTTATGAGTATTCCATCTTGATGCGTATGCATTATTAGATCCCAGGGCTACCTTATCTTTTGTGACTCCTTATGTTTCCATTAGTTTCGTAGTCAGTCCCAAACTTTTGTCAGAACCCTTGTCAGTCTCTACTACAATCATGAGTTAGTTATAACTCAATGAGTATACAGAGACTACCCTATCGCAGTCCTTTAGAAAGTCACCTTAGCAAACCAAGTGGAGTTAGATACGACCGATTTTGATGTCATATTTGGTATGGATTGGTTACATGCGTATTATGCCTCAGTTAATTGTAGAACCCATATGGTAGAGTTTCAATTCTAGGTAAGTCAATCCTAGAGTGGAAGGGTAGTTCAGAAGTGTCTGTAGGTTTCTTTGTCTCCTATCTTAAGGCCAGAAAGATGATCTCTAAGGTATGTATGTAAATTTTAGTTCGAGTTAAGGATTCAACATCCGATCCCCCAACTCTTCAATCAATTTCTGTCATATGTGAATTTTCGGAGGTTGTCCCCGATGATCTACCAGGAGTCCCTCCCGAGTGGGAGATTGACTTGGGTATTGACCTTTTGGATACACAGTCAAACTCTAGTCCTCCTTACAAAATGGCCTAGCCTACCTAAAGGAGTTGAAGGAGTAATTGAAAGATCTCCTAGATAAGGGGTTTATCAGGCCTAGTGAGTCCCCATGGGGTGCACCAGTTTTCTTTATTCAAAAGAAGAATGGTTCTCTTCGTATGTGGATTGATTATCAGTAGTTGAACAAGGTCTCAATCAAGAATAAGTACCCCCCCCCCCAGAATTGATGACATGTTTGACCAATGTTTGGGTGCTAAGTGCTTCTCTAAGATAGACCTCAAGTCCGGTTATCACCAGCTCATATTTAGGGAGAGTGACATTTTGAAGACATTTTTCAAGACTCAGTATGGTCACTATGAGTTTGTGGTTATGTCTTTTGGACTAACGAATTCCCCTACAGCTTTTATGGACTTGATGGACATGGTGTTCAAATAGTATTTGGATATGTTCATGATTGTCTTCATAGATGATATTCTTATATACTCTCGGAGCGAGGAGGAGCATGCCACCCACTTGAGGTTTGTATTACAGACTCTTAAAGACCATTAGTTGTTTGCTAAGTTTAGCAAGTGTGAGTTTTAGCTTGATTCCATGGCATTCTTGGGTCACGTGGTATCTAGTTAGAGTGTGCAGATGGACTCTCAAAAGATAGAGGCGGTGAAGAATTGGCCTAGACCAGTCACTCCTACGGATATTAGGAGCTTTTTGGATTTATCTAGCTATTACCGGAGGTTTGTAGAGGGCTACTCCTCCATTGCAGCACCATTGACTAAGCTAACTCAAAAAAAGGCCAAATTTCAGTAGTCTGATGCTTGTGAGAAAAGCTTTCAAGAGTTGAAGACTCGACTCACTTCAGCCCTAGTTTTGACTTTGCCCAAGGGCACCGATGGCTTTATGGTGTATTGTGATGCATCGAGGATTGGCCTTGGGTATGTATTGTTGCAGCATGGCAAAGTGATTGCATATGCTTCTAAGAAGCTTAAGACCCATGAGAAGAACTATCTGACTCATGATCTCGAGTTGGCAGCGGTGGTATTTACCTTGAAATTTGGAGGCATTATTTATATGGGTTGCATGTGGATGTATTCATGGATCACAAGAGCCTATAGTATGTGTTCACTCAGAAGGACTTGAACTTGCGAGTAAGGAGATGGATAAAGTTTTTCAAGGAATACAATATGAGTGTCCTTTATCATCCGGGAAAAGCCAATGCGGTGGAATATACCCTTAATAGATTGAGTATGTATAGCTTGTCCCATGTTGAGGATGGGAGGAAGAAGTTGGTGAAGGATGCGCATCGGCGTGCATGATTAGGGGTTCACCTTGTTGACTCGACATATGGTGGTTTCATTGTTCAGAATGGGTCTGAATCTTTATTGATGACTAAGGTCAAGGCATGGAAAGAGCAAGACCCTATCCTAATGAAGTTGAAGGAAGCGGTTCAGAATCAGAAGGTGGAGGTCTTCTCCCAAGGGGGAGATGGTGTACGTTGATATCAAGGTAATTTATGTGTTCTGATTGTTAATGATTTGTGAGACGGATGTTGCATGAGGCTCATGGTTCCCAATATTCTATTCATATAGGTGCCACCAAGATGTAGCGTAACCTATGGGAAGTCTATTGGTGGAATGGTAGGAAGAAGGACATAGCGGAGTTTGTGGCTAAGTATCCGAATTGTCAGTAAGTGAAAGTGGAGCATCAGAGACTTGGGGGTACGCTATAAGACATTAGTACCCCCACTTAGAAGTGGAAATAGATCAACATGGACTTCATTAAAAGATTGCCTCATACATGCCAATAGTACCCCTCCATATGGGTGATGGTGGATAGGTTGACCAAAGTAGCACATTTCTTACTGGTCAAAACCATAAATTCAGCCGAGGATTATGCTAGATTAGTCTTTCAAGAGTTGATTCGATTGCACGCGTTCTGTTGTCCATCATCTCAAATAGGGGTACTCAGTTCACCTCCTATTTTGAAGGTCATTTCAGAAGGGCGTTGGTACTCATATGAAGCTTAGCATTGCTTTTCACCCACAGACCGGTGGTCAGGCCGAGCAGACCATTCAGACTTTGAGGATATGCTGAGAGCATGCGTGATTGATTTTAAGGGTAGATGGAATGATCACTTGCCTCTTATTGAGTTTGTCTAGAATAATAGTTACCACTCCAGTATTCATATGGCTCCACTTGAGGCTCTCAATAGGCGAAGGTGAAGACCACCTATTGGTTGGTTTGAGGTTGCAGAGGATACGTTGATAGGACCAGATTCAGTTCATGAGGCCATGGAGAAGGTTCACCTTATTAAAGAAAGGCTGAAAATAGCTCAAAGTCGATAGAAATCTAATGTGGATGTAAGGAGAAGATAACTTGAGTTTGACATTGACAATTGAGTATTTCTGAAGGTGTATCCCATAAAGGGTGTTATGACATTTTGACAAGAAGGGGAAGCTTAGTCCCTGATATGTTAGGCCATACAGGATTGTGAGACGTGTTGGCAAGGTGGCTTATGAGTTAGAGCTACCAATGCAGTTAGCTTCGGTGCATCCGGTGTTCCATGTGTCTTTCTTGAAGAAGTGCATCGGTGATCCTACCTTTGTTGTTCCAGTAGAGAACATTGGGGTGAAGGATAGCCTTACATATGAGGAGGTTTCGATTGAGATTCTTGATCGTTAAGTTCAGAATTGAGGAACAAGTAGGTAGCTTTAGTAAAGGTTTTTTGGATGAATCAACTTGTTGAGGGAGCTATGTGGAAAGCCAAAGCAGATATTATGGATAGATACCTACATCTTTTCCCTTCTGATCCCAATCCAGCTTGAGGTATAAATTTCATCCTTAGAACTCTATTTAGTTTCATGCCAAGATCATGTCTATAATTTCCTTTCATTTTTAGCATGCATGTGCATTTCATGAGCTCAGTTTAGTCATATATTTCAGTCCAGAGTCAGTCACTCCATCAATTTTCATCTATAATCGTTCAGTTTTTGGATTGTAGTTCTTTTCCCTAGCCTTCCAGTATGCATAAGTCAATATTCTCAAATGTTCCCAAGGGGGAGATATTGTAACACCTCGGACCTCGAAATGGCTCTTTGAAGGAAAAATAATTGAAATTGCAGACAGAGGTACCAAATTTACCTCTCAGTTTTAGAAGTCGTTTCAAAAAGGACTTGGCACTCAGGTTAAGCTCAGCACAGCGTTTCACCAGCAAACGGATGGTCAAGAGAAATGGACAATCCAGACCCTCGAGGACATGTTTAGAGCATGTGTGATTGACTTCAGAGGTAGCTGGGATGAAACTTTCCTCTTATCGAGTTTGCATACAATAACAGCTATCATTCTAGTATCCAGATGGCACCATTCGAGGCTCTCTATGGGCGGAGGTGTAGGTCCCTCATTGGATGGTTTGAGGTTGGCAAAGAGCGATGATAGCGCCAGATTAGGTTCACAAGGCTATGAAGAAGGTTCAATTGATAAGGGACAGGTTGAAAACTGCCTAGAGTCACCAAACGTCATAAGCTGATGTGAGAAGAAGGTATTAGAATTTAAAGTTGATGAATGGGTATTTCTGAAGGTGTCTCCCATGAAGGGAGTGATGAGGTTCGAAAAGAAGGGGAAACTTAGTCCCCGCTATGTTGGCCCATACAAGATCGTGAGACGTGTTGGCAAGGTGGCCTATGAGTTGGAGTTGCCCTCAGAATTAGCTTCCGTGCATCCTGTTTTCCATGTGTCGCTCTTGAAGAAGTATTTGGGTGATCTAGCTCTAATTGTCCCAGTGGACAGTGTTGGTGTAAAAGACGGCCTCAGTTATGAGGAGGTTCCGATAGAAATACTGGATCATCAGGTTCGCAGGCTAAGGAACAAGGAAGTAGCTTCAGTTAAAGTGTTATGGAGGAATCAGCATGTTGATGGAGCTACATGGGAAGCGGAAGCAGATATGATGGCTAGATATCCATATTTATTCTCTACCGGCTCATTTTCAACTTGAAGTATCAGTTTTTCTCTCAAACCCTATTTAGTTTTCATGTTCAGTTCATGTGCCCAAGTTTCTTTTGTGTATGTGGATGTATGTATGATTTGTGAATTCAATTCAGCTATGTAGTTTGAACCGGAGGTAGTTATTTCGTTAGTTTTCGATTTAAATGATCGGTATATGAATATGATAATTGCATTTCTCTGCTTTTCAGTATGTTTTCCAACATTCGAGGACGAATGTTCCCAAGAGGGAGATATTGTTATGCCCCGGAAGCCCGAAGATCACACCCGGTAGTTGAAATAGAGAAGAAGTTGAAATCCGGCACTAGGCACAGAACGAGTCATGAGGAGACCCATGAGAGTAATCCACGAGTCGTTATGTGACTCGTGGGGAGGCCCATGGAATGAATTTGAAACTTGAGAAATGAGACACCCAAGGGCATGACCACAACTCATGGTCAGGCCCCATGAGTCGTCAGGTCAGTCGTGGGGTGGGTGAGTAAGAAAAGAGAAGAAGAGAGGCAGTGTACTCGACGGAAGGATCCCACGAGCCGTGTTCAGTCCCCATAATTTGTGGGGAGGGTCGTGGCCAAGCAGGGATTGATTTTTTTGAAGCTAGGGAAGTGCACATCACGGATGGTGACCACAAGTCATTCACTTGGTCACGGGTTGTTATGTCTTTCGTTATGAGCCCAGGAGACCTGTTGAGCAGTGTACTTCATGAACGACTCCATGAATCGTGCTCCAGGATAACGAGTCATTAGGTTTCTCGTTGGGACCACCTAACAGTTATTTTCTGTAAATTTAGTAAGGGCTATTTTTTAATTCCTAAGCTTCTAAGGCCTAAACTACGTCATTTTGAGTTATGAATTGTGATTTTTAAAGGGGTTAAGTTCATTTTAGGCCTTATTCATTCATGCATGGAAGGTAGAAGACTAGAGAGGGTGATCAACCCTAGCATTATCAATTTCTCTTCAATTTCCTATTGGGTATCTAAAGAAGTGTAAGAATCAGCTACCAACAGGTATATAGGGTTATGAATGGGTGATTTATTTCACACCCATGCCCAATCCCTCTCTAAATCATGAATGTTCTATGACTAATCTATGGGGTTTAACCCAATGCATGAATTTTCTAATTCTCTACATGGGTATGATTTAGATATGTTTCTACCAATGAATCATGAAGCATGGGCAAATGTTATAATGTTTTCAATTAAAAATCATGTTTCTAGCTTTATGAATTAGAAAGCCCATTGATAAAAGTTCATGAAAGATGAGATTTGTGATGAATGTATGATGATGATGAGATATTATGATGAAAAGCATGTTTGATGAGCCCGCAAGTGTACGGGTTGTACAAGTAATATAGTGGCCCTTTTTAAGAATCGGAATGTCGAACCCACAGGGACTGGATTACGGGGCAAAATCTCCTCAAGTGTCAATTTACTGTAACTCTAAAAATGCAGACAACAGTGTAAAGAAAAATTTTTATATTTTGTGAACTATTTTTATACTAAGCTAAAATAATTATACAAGTGAGTCTGAACTATGGATATGAGCATGCTGAGGCTAAAACGAACATGTAAAGAAATCAATTATCGATATACATGGTTTATCTTTCTCCAAATTACTAGTCGGAACTTATGCCTATGGATTAAAACTCTCGTATTTAACCCAACTTTAGAATCATGAACCTTCCACCTACATTTCTGTGATAAGAAGAAATTCATGTTCTAGCCATGCAAAACCGATTCCACACTTGACTAATACGACTTTCAGGTATATTTCTATCCTGAAGGTAAATCAATTCTCAATTTTCCCAAACAAAGAAAAGATCATATCCTATTAATTCACAACTTTCCAGTTTCTTGCCCTCTCGAGTGAAACCCGGACTTTAGTTTACATTAACATTGGCCAGATATTATATACATCAAGACAAAATTAATCAGAATATCTGAAGTGAAATAATAGTGTCAATAATCTTATTTCAATTAGTTCATAACCTCAGCAGAAATGATGCCTCATTTAACAGATTGATCGTTAATGGGTGAATCATTACAAAACATTAGAAGGAAGAGGTGTGAACCTAAGGTTTCATCCTCAGAACACTCCATCGTTTTACTCCACCCCAGTCGAATAATTAAAATGAACTCATTCTATTTATACTAAGGTGTTTTGGATAACAAGCAACGTCACGGAGTGCATCGCCAGCACGCATCATGACACAGAGCGGCTGGCTGCGTGGCTGCGATGCTGCTGAGCAAGTGCTCAACGTGCGGCGTCCGCGGCTTCGCTTCACTGGTGTGCGACCGACAGTTTTGGTCTGGGTGGCGCGACTGGATCGGACGCCAAACAGTTTCTGCCTTGGTTCCGAGTTGTCTGATCTTTGACTGATAATAAATCGTGATGTTATCGTTGATTATCACTCGTTTATAGGTTCATTATGTTCCTCTGATATTGTTCTCCATGTATTCAGAGTGTGCTACCTATGAGATGATGCCTCGGGATGCATTTAGTTTATTATGGATGCTCAATCTATGATTCATGTAAGATCATGTGTTGGATGGATGGAAACCTCTTTGAGTAGGATTTGAGCATTGGTTCTCTGTTATACCCCACACTTAAAATCTTGTTCGTCCTCGAACAATACTTATACACCTCATGAAAGTGATACCCCATCATGGCTACTTTGGCTCGGCCTCCGAGCTACGGTTATACCGATTATGATCAACAAAATCATGAAGAAAACATGCATAGTATCATCATTACAACGACACTTAATAAATCAAGACTGATGAGCCCGCAAGTGTACGGGTCGTACAAGTAATACAGTGGCTCTTTTGAGAGAACCGGATTGTCGAACCCACAGGACAGGAATACGGGGTGAAATCTTTCAAACGTAAATTTACTACAACTATAACAACGAAGACAACAGAGTAACGAAAAATAATTGGTTTTTGAGAATATAATTTTATACTACACTAAGCTAATTATACAATTGAATCTAAAGCAATGGATAGAGCATGCTGAGGTTACGAAGAATATGTGAAGAAACGAACTATTAATTACGTGGTTTATCTTTTCCTCCGGTTGCTAGTCGGAACTACTGCCTATGGATCAAAACTCTCTCGTATTTAACCCAGCAGAATCATGAACCTTCCACCTACATTTTCATGATAAAAAGGAATTCAAGTTCTAGCTACTGAAACCAGTTCCACACATGACTAATACGACTTTCGGGTATTTTTATCCCGAAGGTAAAATCAATTCCCAATTCTCCCGAACCAAGAAAGATCATATCCTATTAATTCACAACTTTCCAATTTCTTGCCCTCTCGGGTGAAACCGGACTTTAGTTTACACTAACATTGGCCAGACATTAATGTAGTAGGAACAAGAATTAAATAGAACAACCATGGAAGAAAAGAGAAAATAAACCAACAATCAATAATTACATGACAACACTAAGTTCATAACCTCAGCAAGAAGGAGAATTAGCCACTCATTTGTGGATTAAACATCCTAAAACAAGTGTTAATCATACAAGCAATTGAAAGGAACAAGAAGAGAGATGAGAAAAACCCTAGGAATTTCGTCCTCAAAGCTGCCTGTAACCCACTTTGTTGCTCCACCAAGTCAGAACTTTTGAAAATGCCCACAGTGTTCTATTTATCTAGGGATAAATTTTCCCGGAATAACGAGCAACGTGTCACGGCGTGCATCGCGGAGCACTGCGCCGTGACCGCGGTGCAAAACGCAAGCCCTCTGGATTTGTTCGCCCAGGTAATTGCTACCAACGTGGCACGGCGTGCATCGCGGAGCACTGCCAACGTGCCACGGTGCAATCGCGGACCCTCTCTGGAAATGCACAATCTGAATAATTCACTTCCAATGTGGCACGGCCTGATCGCGGACCTTCACTGGAATTTATTTGGAATTTCCATCACAGGCAGAATGCATCCGCGATGGCAGCGTGAAATGGCTCCATCGCGGAGCCCTTGTAATCCTCGCTTCACCATCCGCTTCCTTGCTCGTTCCCAAGTTCATCCTTGATTTCTTCCAACAAGTCATTTTCATCAACAAAGCATGTTTTTCCTGCAAAACAACGCTAATCATGTTGGTTAGTATAATATCACACTTCCGTACAATTTACATGAGAATGTACACAATTTATTAGACAAACAAGACGAAAGTTATACATTTGATTATCGATTTGGCATATAAATATACCATATCAAAGACCTCTAGCACAAGAATCGACTCTCGATATCGGCAAACTCATGCATATTAGCTGACCGAGATATCCGACACGAATTTATTCTATCATCAAACATGTGCCCTCACAACAATAAGAGATTCCCCTGTTTTAGTCCACATGAACTCTAAGGAAATTCATGCATCAGGGGTATATATACGCACAATTTCGCTCACTCTCCAAAAGAATTCACATGCATTGTGTCATGACCCATAAGCTTGCACCAGTGTATTACTCCACTAATATAAGGATTAAATGATGTAAGATCACATAGGACTTAACGGGGTTTAATGTAAGCTACGGAACTAGTATATACTGGGCTAACCAATAATAGTAACTAGCTTCCTTAAGCGCTCTTTAATACATCCCATGAATTCTAGAATATTTATCTTCCTTCCTCCTCCTTCTCTTGAAGTTATCTTTATGTTTATCACCCATTTCTTTAACACACCAGACTAACGAAGAAAAATTGAGTTATACAACTTTCTTCCCTTCAAATCTGGCCATTTCACCCTCGACTCCTTTTTTTCTTTCTCTCTTTTCTTTTTCATCGCTTTCTTTCCCTCCCTTCCTTTTCTTTTATCATTTCACTCCTTGGCCTGTGGGAAAATTATGTATATTTTCTTGAGCGCTTAAGAGCTTCGGTTGGTTTGAGGACCATGAAAGAAGGGGTTAACTAAAGTTCATACCCTTTTCGACGAAAAACCAGAAAAGAAAAAATTTATAAAACCTTAAAGGCTCAACGGGCTAACTAGGATTTAATCTTCAAGGTGGATATGAAAAAGGACAACAAGAAACACATTTGGTTAACAAAGAAATGCCTACATCCTTTCCTACACTACACTTCCTTCATTTCGTTTCGTACACACGACAGGCAAGTTCTAGGCAATCGACAATAGCATGGAATAGACAAATCCTCACTATACACTCGATGTACATGCTCAACTCAAGACGACTTCACAGACTCTTTAATCAGCTAATCACAAGAATTTAGAATTAAGCCTCAATCACACCGAATCGAATTCTCTGGCATAAGTGTCTTACATATGTACAAAAATTTGCATGCTTTCTATGAATCATCTTTGCCATATAAATATTATGTACAACACGCAACCAAGATGTCGTAGCCATACAGTAGCAACATGCATGGGGTACAACCAACAAACCAACAAAAATAACAAAAATTATAAAAATAATATTATAACTACTCCTATCGACTTACCTTATCCCTTAAGACGGTCGTCATCCATCCATCATAGAGAAGGTCACTATTTACGACTTCGGTTCAATGGGACTCTTCTCGGCAAAAGAACGAAAACAAACTCCGAGAAACCCAAAAGAAAAATAGTTACGAAAAAAAAATTAAAAATATCGATAATTTCGACAAAACTATTTACATACTGGCTAACAACATTCCATAGCACACAACCACAGCTTCACAACAACAATATTTACAAAAACGAACATACACATAAAACAGAGTCACATTAAAACAAACACAGCAACAAAACAACAGAACATGCGATAATGTACAAGACAAGGCAAAAGTCAGCACCACCTAACTACTCCCACCCCACACTTAAAATCGAACACTGTCCCCGGTGTTCATACAATTACAAACAGAAAGGTGGTTCGTGAAACTCCCTGATCAATCAAAGTATTCCACTTCTTCATCAGGTGCTGCGCCTCATCCCCCATGTCTGGGCCTCCACCATCGTCCTCTCCGACTCTACGTCGGAATCTTCACAACGTGTCTCCTCATCGTTGGGGACATTATCATCTACAGGCTCCACAAAAGCTGGGCCCACCCGACATAGTGCCCTGGCGTTCTCGCCAAAAGGGTAATCTACGTCGAGCTGCCACAGCTCGTCCTCCGTTGCCGGTCTCCCACCTATGCGTAGCTGGAGCATCTGCATCCCGAACATGCAGGACATATATTGGTCGTCCCGAGCATGTCGCTAGAGCCAATGTGAGAACAGGCCCGTGAGTGGTGTCGGGTGCCTTAGTTTTTATAACGTCTATGGCACACCGCTCCACCTGCGGGATGTAGTCTAGGGCCTCTTCCTCGACCTCAAGGCCCCTCAGGAACGTAGTCAGCAGCCCGCCGAATCCGTACCTGTGCCCTTGATGCAATCGGGCCCTCTTCATGGGGGATATGATCACAGCCCGACATTAGTCTCAGCCCTTTCATCGGGCGCCTGCTAAGCATACACGATCCCGGGTCACATCTGTCATGTGCAGCCCCCCGGAATCAAACAGGAGCAAACGATTTTTAGCCAAATCGGCTTCCCTGTTCATGTGTGCATAGAGGCAGTGTCTGATGGTAGCCCCTCTCCTTGTGCCTGCTCCAATGCGCGTAGACCGGGCTCCACATAATGTGCGTCTGATATCCGCATAGGTGGGTGATATTCAGCTGTCAGGCGTACATGGGCGTCCGTATTCTGCGCCCCTAGGATGGCATTGAGGTGGTGAGGCTCCAATGTGACAATCTGGCCCCTTATTTTGATGGTGTGACTTCTGAGCGTCGGGTTCCTGTTGGCATAAAATTCCCGGATTAAGTGCAGATTGCACTCCTTGGGCTCGTCAAAATGAAACGTAGCCCAGCAGCGTCAATCCGATGCACCATCCGGGGGAACTCCTGTGCCAATGGTTCTCGTGCAATATGCTCCTCCGGGAAGTATTTGTTTTCCTTGTGTCTGGTATACCACTTCTTCCCCTCCTCGGTCACCCATCGTGTTCCATATTGGCGCTGGCCCGTGGAACTGCCGGTGCTGCTGGGACTGCTGCTCCCAGTCTCAGTCTCTTTCTTCCGGCGCCTGATGTTGATGCGCCCTTTCCTTGTCCTGCCTGCTTCCATTGTCCCTGTCAAGAAAACAGACAGTACCAATGTCAGTTGGTTAAAATTAGCCTCGACTAAAGTTGGGTTTGGCTCGGCTACCCACATAGTCTTTAGCTCTGATATGCATTTGGCAAGATCCCTTTTATTCTAATTTTACAGAAAGATAACCAAGCTTAACAGCTAAAAAAGAAAACAACACAACAAAATTCCTCGTGCCTTCTTACAATTCGACAGTATCCCTCTATGTACTACTCAGACTTATTAGCTAATTTAACATACTATCGATAATTATTTTATCACATGGCACTCAGCTAAAAGAAAACGAGAAAAATAAGAATATTCTACAAACTCAAACTAAGCAATTTCCGATTTTCATGCGATTGATAAGTTCGTGAAATTTCTGGTCGCTCCCCGATAATTTCATGATTTCTTAAGCATAACACGATTCAATTCACCCAACATGCACAACCCAAAAAAAAAACTTCAACAATTCAACCTCAATTCAACTTTTAAATTCACAACCCTAGCTGTTTTACACCAAATTCAATTAAGCATGTAATTATCGAGTTCATATGATCCACAACGTTCTACGAACAACAATCAACAACAACTCAAATGGATTTAAGCTCAATTTATATCTAGGGCATGGATTCTTCCTGGTTCATTTGAAATCGAAATTTTAGCTAAAAATTGATTGAGTTCAAGAACATACAGCACACATCCGATGATATCGAAGAAAAGTTGATGAATTTCTCCTAATGCATTTGACACGCGTTGAGGGGAGGGATTTTTGGGGTGTTTGTCGCGGAGGTATGAGAAAATGAGAGAAATGAGGATTTGGGGTTTAAAATGTGGGATTTCCGCATAGGTCGCCTGATGACCCGGTGTGACCCGACATGATTAACACGTCAACGTGTCACGGAGGGATCGTGGAACATGCCCTCCGTGACACGGAGCCATCGCGCAGGCATTTTGGAATTTTAAAATTCCAGATTTTGCCTTCAACGACTGTGTCACGGAGGAGGGTAACGCGGAGGCCCTCCTCCGTGACGGAGCTATCGCGCAGGCTGCTGTTTTCGCCACTTAAAAAAAAAAAAAATTTTTCTTACCTCATTTTTCTCCTTTGCATTCCTTTGCATTTTTCCCTCCGATCAACCTGTAAAACATCTTACCACACAGAAGTCGGTTAGAATTCCAAAGTTTGAAGAAATTTAAATCTTAAAAATATTTTTATTTTTTTTATTTTTTTTAGTTTTTTTATATTTTTTATGTTTCTTCTTTTTCTTTTCATATGTACAGTATACAATTACAATTCACGGAGTTGCCTCCCGTGCTCGGCGCCTGGTTTACCGTCTCGGCTTGACGTCGTTTAAGCTCTTCTGCCCCTAGGGTGACGGACGTTTTCTCACGACGCCTCACCCTCATCATGCTTACCTTTATCGGGGGCTCTCCCATTAATTCTCGATGCTCACTGCCCTGAGCATCCTCGGTTGCTCAAGTACGTTGATCGAGAGTTCCTCGTACCGCGACCGGGAGCTTGGTGGCCTTGTGCACATCGAACACCTCCACCTTGTCATGTGCTCGCATAGTTAGCTGGCCTGCAGCTACATCTATGAGCCTTTCCCGGTTACATAAGAAAGGTCGTCCCAAAATAAATGGGACTTCCGCGTCTGGCTCAAAGTCCAGCACAACAAAATCCACCGAGAAGATTAGGGAGCCGACTTGCACTAGCACATCCTCCACAATACCATCTGGTCTTGCTAAGGAACGATCACCAAGCTGCAAAATCACTGTTGTAGGTCTAGGACTTCCTAGACCTAGCTGAGTACCGAGGTTGGCATCAAGTTAATGCTCGCTCCCAAATCGCATAAACCGCGAGCTCGGATACTTTGCCCGATTGTTATTTGAATTGTGAAGCTCCCAGGATCTTTGAGCTTCGTGGGCAACCGGTTTGTATCCGGGAAGTGCACTCCTCTGTAAGGGCCACCGTGGCATATTCGGTAAGCCTACTTTTATTTTCAATGATGTCTCATCTCTTTGCATACTTGGGCCTCCCTGCAAAACATCAACAAGAGGTAAGTTAATGTGTACCTGTTTAAGCACCTTCATGAATTTCTTGAAGCACGCCTCCTCTTTGTGCTTCTTTAATCATTGAGGGAACGGGGTGGAGATCTTTCGATTCAGCATCCTTTGTGTTTCCCCTCTCATCATTCTACTCCCTCTCTCGCTTCTGCTGCTCCCGACTGTTGAGGTGGTCTTTCGGGTTCCACCTCCTTCAACTGCCAACCACTCCTCGTGGTCACTGCATTTACCTGCTTGGGGTTGGGATCTGTGTCACTGGGAAGTCCTCCTCTAGGCCTGGTGTTCTGGGCTTTAGTGCCCAAATTGATGCTCCAGTGCCTGGTAGCTAGCTGATTTTTCTTGACCTCGGCTGCCAATTTGACATAGTCAGCCTGCAATTGAGCTTGGCTGGCTATCAGCTGCTTGAACATCTCTCAACGCTGGGTGATGGTGGTGGAGGAGGGGCATTGTTGTTCCTGTATTGTGCTTGATAGTTCTGTGGCCCTCCTTGATTCCGCTGCATCCCCTGATTCGAACTCTGCATGATGGTTGTAACTACCCCAAGAGAAATTCGGGTGAACCTCCAGTTAGAATTGTAGCTACTACCATACTGTTGGTGATTGCTCCTTTGTGCATTACCGACAAGTTCACCAGTCTGGATTTTCTCCACAACACTCAGCTGAGTGTTCATTTCTCCCGCACACTTCACACCAAATCTGTTGCACTGCATTCACTGGGGCTTGAAACTGGCTCAAGTTCATGTTGCCGAAGTGGGTGTTTAATTGATTCTGCAAGGCAGCTATCTGTGCAGCGATAGTTGTAAACCCATCCACTTCCAAGACTCCAGCTGCTTTCCTTGCTCCTCCCCTTGAAGAGTCGCATTCCACTCCGGATTTCCCTGCGAAATACGATTAAGCAAAGTATACAGCTCCTCGTAAGTCTTTTCTAAAGCTTGCCCTCCAGCTGCAGAATCTAATAGAATTTTTGTGTGGGGTTCCAAACCTTCTATAAAAGTGTGCACCAGCACATCATTTGATTGATGGTGATGAGGACAGTCCCTCAACACTGATTTGAATCTCTCCCAACAGTAACAGATTCTCTCCTTCCCTTTGTTTAAAACTTAGAATTTGAATTCAAGCCTTGCTGTTTGGAAGGAAAGAATCGGATCAAGAACTTCTTTGCAAGATCATCCCATGTGGTTATAGATTTTGGTGGCTCAGCTTTCAGCCACCTCTTGGCTTCTCCCAAAAGTGAAAATGAGAAAAGTGTAAGCCTAACGTAATCAGTTGACACTCCAGCGGGGATGTAAGTGTCACTTATCTCCAGAAAATTCTGAAGATGTTGTTGGCTTGGATCCTCGTGAGGAGACCTGTAAACTGCCCGCTTGTGCAGCAATTGCACCATATTCTGTTGCAAGCTCGAACCTCCTTCTGGCTCAGGTTTGCGGATATAGATGTAATATTACTAGCATGTGGGATTGCCACATCGCGAACCGGTAGCTGCTAATTCCTCGGGCACTAGTACTGCCCGCAAGTGAGTGGATTCTGTGGTTGCTCCATAATAGTTTGTCTGAGCAACTGCAATTTTCTCTCTAGAGCTTCTCTCCGTTGTGCTGAAACTGTCTTTCCGGCTCTAAGGATGGATCCACCAAACCTTTGTCTCTTGCCAGTGTTCAACAGAATCTGTTATCTGCAAAATGCAGGCTAAGACCAAGTTGTCAACAATAAAATATCGAAATAGCAAACTAACACGTCTACGAAAAATTAAAATTTCACCAATTGCCTAAGTTCCCAGCAGCAGCGCCAAAAAACATGATGAGCCCGCAAGTGTACGGGTTGTACAAGTAATATAGTGGCCCTTTTTAAGAACCGGAATGTCGAACCCACAGGGACTGGACTACGGGGCAAAATCTCCTCAAGTGTCAATTTACTGTAACTCTAAAAATGCAGACAACAGTGTAAAAAAAAGTTTTTATATTTTGTGAACTATTTTTATACTAAGCTAATATAATTATACAAGTGAGTCTGAACTATGGATATGAGCATGCTGAGGCTAAAGCGAACGTAGCAAAGAAATCAAATATCGATATACATGGTTTATCTTTTCTCCAAGTTGCTAGTCGGAACTTATGCCTATGGATTAAGTATTTAACCCAACTTAAGAATCATGAGGAATCCTTCCACCTACATTTATGTGATAAGAAGAAATTCATGTTCTAGCCATACAAAACCGATTCCACACTTGACTAATATGACTTTCAGGTATATTTCTATCCTGAAGGTAAATCAATTCTCAATTTTGCCAAACTAAGAAAAGATCATATCCTATTAATTCTACAACTTTCCAGTTCTTGCCCTCTTAGGTGAAACCGGACTTTTTGGATTTACATTAACATTGGCCAGATATTAACGTAATAAGAACAAGAATTAAATAGAACAACCATAGAAGAAAAGATGAAAACAACAGATAATCAATAATCACATTTCAATACAATAGTTCCTTAACCTCAGCAAGAAAGAGAATTAGCCACTCATTTGTGGGTTGAACATCGTTAAATGAATGGAAATCATGCAAACAATTGAAAGGAAGAAGAAAGGGATAGAGAAAACCTAAGAATTTTCGTCCTCAAAACTGCCTGTAACCCACGTTCTTGCTCCACCCAGTCAGAATAATTAAAAATGAACCTAAGTGTTCTATTTATACTAGGGATAATTTTTCCCGGAATAACAAGCAACGTGTCACGGAGTGCATCGCGGGCACTGCCTCCGTAGGCACGGTGCATACCAGGGAAACGCTCTCTGGAAATTTCCGCCCAGGTAATTGCTTCCAACGTGGCACGGCATTCAACGCGGAGCATGTCCAGTGTGCCATGGTGCAATCGCAGACCCTCTCTGGAATTGCAAGGTCTGGGGAAATTAATCCCAACGTGGCACGGCCGATCACGGACCTTCACTGGAATTTCTTGCACTTTTAGTTCCCAGGCAGATTGCATCCGCGATGGCGTGTCGGCTCATCGAGAGCCCTTGTGTTCCTTGCTCATCCAACGCTTCCTTACTCGTTCCCGAGTTCATCCTCGATTTCTCCCAACATGTCATTTTTCTCCATCAAAGCATGTTTTCCTAAAAACAACGCTAATCATGTTGGTTGTAGTATAAAATCACACTTCCGTACATTTTTCCGTACAATTTACATGAGAATGTACACACATTATTGGACAAACAAGGCAAAAGCTATACATTTGAGTATCGATTTGGCATATAAATATGCCCCTGATCAATGTTTTCAAGCTACCCATATTTATAATCATGTTTTCAATATTAATTGAGTAATTTCAAGTATGGTAAAGCTTTGGGCAATGCCCACATGTTCAAAGTATGATTGATGATTTCTCGAATTGACTTACCACATGGTTTTGGAGTGAAGACTCCCAATATTCTTTCAGTTTGTGGTATGTTTTGAGCCAAAGCTTCTCATATGCATGATTTCATAAATGAGATGTATTTGATTATTGAGTCTCGTCAATAGACGATGTTAAGCTTCGTTGAATAATGAGGCAGAGAATATGCATGCTTTTGGGAGTAGTGTCTAGCACCGATCAGGCTAAGGGTTGATCACCCTATGCCTCAAAACTATGCGCCAATGTATGTTTATACTTATATATGTTACTTCAGGACCTCCTTTGTGATCTATCCCTGGCCTTATTGGACCATGAGCTTGATATAATAATCACGGTATCGTCCTTAGCCTTGGCAAGTCTTTGGACGGCTCTACCCACTTGAGTGTGATAGTTGGGACCACGTAAGCTCTATCGTGGTATGTCGGTTAAAAGATGAGTCTCCCATTATTCCTCATGATTTCTGTTATGCATGTTCATTACTCATGAGATTTACATATGTACGCATGTTCTAAAGACGGTTTGACTCAATGTTCAGCTTTACTTATAAATATCAGATTTATCTTTGAGTCAATTGATTATGTTATGATATGTTATGATGAGATCATGATCTCAGAAAGAATGCATCCAAGCCCTACTCTCAGATTCTTAATGTTTATGTTTTACGTTATGCATGTCTTTAACTGATTTTACTTACTTTAGCAATTTTACTTACCCTGCATACTCGGTACATTCCACATACTGACCGCATACACTATGTTGTATCATCTCATGATACAGGATCGGGCTCTCAGGTTCATCCCCATTCGTAGATAGCTTATTAGAGTTAGCTTTTGCGTTATTGGTGAGTCCTCATCTCCTGAGGACTACACTATTCTGATTTTCTTCATGTATTTTCAGTTTCAGCTTGTTCAGTTAGTTGGGGTCTTGTCCCATCAACTCGTCATGTTTAGAGGCTTTTTAGACATATGTATGTAATCAGCTTTGGATTGTGTATTCTGATATTATGTTTAAGTTTAGACTTTCGCTATGATTATATTGTTGGTTATTCAGTTTCATTGATTAAGTTAGAGGTATTCTTATGACATGGGTTGACTTGGGGTCTCTCGAGGCTCCTTGTCCCGTGTTGCGATCCGAGCCTCCGTTCGGGTCGTGACAAGAATCTCCATTAGCAGCTGCTCAGAGTCAGCAGTTTGGCCAGCTCCATTCATTCGGAGTTGCCAGGTTGTAGATATTACAGTTTTTTATTTATATAACATTTAGATAGGTAGGGCCCTTATCTCGACCATTAATTTTATTCTTAGAGGCATGCAGACTACGATCTTTAGTTAGTTGGTTGTCATTGGTCCTGTGGGGCCTATATATTTCTTATTCTATGTGTTGGCCGTGTAGGGCCTAGTATAGTTGTCTCTTTTTATTTCTGTTATAACTAGACAACATGGTGATCTTGTCGACCCGCATAGGATCTCTATTAAGGTTATGTTGGCTGGGTTAGCTGTTTTCTTTTATAGGTGTTGCATGGCCTTGTCAGCCCCAGGAAGTGTTTATAGCCGAGATATAGTAGTTTATTTTCTTGATTTTGAGTCGCTAGTAGGCACCAGAGGTGCCTATTCCCAGCCAGGTCAGCCCAGATTCCAGTATGGCAGTAGTTGTCAATCATGCCTCCCAAGGTAGGGCGTGACAAAGATGAAGATAAAAGTCATACCAAGACACTCGTGAAAATATTCAGAGGATGTCAGAACTCTCATATTTAGACCACAATAGCAATGTACGACTCGTAGGATTAATGTCCGAGTCATACCAAATTCCAACACTTAGCCAGATTCAGAAGTTTCCAGACATTGTACAAGCAGAGGTACAACCCGTACAATCACGATACGAGTCATAGGTGAAGACGGCGGCAATTTACCGGTTTCCTTGTCAATTTAGAAAATGTTTCTAATTATTTTTATGAATATTTTTCAAAGTGAATGTTGTTAAGGGGGGAACAAAATTTGATTCTTTAGAGAAGTATTTGTCTTTTGGGAATATTACGACAACTATTGGAGAGTTTCTTGCTTTGATTCTTTTATTGTTCTTGAATTGTACTTTATTGATCTTTTGCAATAATCAAGTGGATTTACTTTTCAATCATTGTTGTGAGTTCTAAATTATGTTTTTGTCTATGAATGCTAATTATTTTCTTACAATCGTGAGAGGCTAAAACCTCCACAACTAGGGTTGTGGTAACCATGGTGATTAACAAACTAGGGTTTACACAAAGTGATTCTACACCAATGCTAATGCTTGTATTGTGTTCTCTTTAATCTTAAATGTCTCTTAATGGAGTGCAACGTTAGGACTTGCCCGAATTCTCTACTTTCTTGAATCTAGAGAGGTAGAGATTAGGAAAAGAGAATAACAACAAAGCCTTTGAACTTTGTGGGTCATTATATGACTTGAGTTGCGGTCGCAGGATAGTTAATTTGAAACAAATCGATAACAGCTAAAGTGAAATCACTCGAGAAACCTAATCTAGTAATTGAGTATAGTCATCCAATAGGGACAAACCATTCATTGGGATGAACCTATGTTATCAGTTCTACAAGTCAATCAACGGGATAGATCACAAGTGTAAAAATTCTAAAGTAGTTATGAACCCATGGAGAACATTTCCCTAGTTAATTGCATTATCTTGATAACAATCTAATTGTCAATAATGTTATAATTTACATCCTTACAAAACCCCCTTTTAGGAAATAATAGATTTAAAAGCTTAAATACTAGCATTATTCTATATCTTGACCATATTTCCTGTGGGATAGACTCCAACCTAGTTGGGTTCATTATTGAAAACATCAGTGTCATTCTTTTACAGGAGTGTGATTTGAGCGTTATCATTGGTGAACCTCATATGGAAGGGGGAACTGTTTCGCTAATGTGGATAGAAATATACCTTTTTAGCCTTTCTTAGTTGATATACAAGAAATATTCATGCACTTCATTGTTATCCAATGACCATAGAAATATAGGTGTTAGGGATAGTCAAGTAGTCTTAGAGTTATCGGCAAGAACTCAGTAAGTAATATCAACCTGCAAGGAAAACCAATAGGTGAATCAATTAAAGAATACAATGGGATTGTTAGGTAGCCCACGGCCTTAGATCGATCTCAATCATTGATTACATTAAAATATATTCTTCATATGGTTAGTCGTTCATCGGTTATTTTCTTTTTATTTTTAATTTAGTTAATTATATATATATATAGGTTTTATCGGTTGAATATATAATAAGTTTAATCTACTAAATATTTAATCAAAAAGTGTCTGAGTATGACATCTGAACTTCAAAATCCTATATTACTTGATGACCACATGCGCTTGCGCGTGCGTTTGGACGCATCAAGTTTTTGGCGGCGGTGTTGGGGACTTAGATACTAACTATCTTTTTAAATTAGATTAGTATTTCAATACTTTTCTTGACGTGGCATCTTTGTATGAAAAATGGTGGAATGGTAAGTATTCTTGCTTCTATGATTCCTATGTATATTGTAAAGGACCTCACTTGTGGAAACACTGCCAATATATTTTTAAGGTCGAGTTGTGTGCACTATCTCAATCTTTTTATATTTTTTATGGTCAATGAAAAAATATTCCTAAGTGTTATTATCCTTTCCCAAACCCTCATTATGATTATTCTAATAAATGTTGTCTTTTGAGAACATGGATATTTATAGGAACTTATTAGTGGATACTCTCCATGAGAAAATTACAAATGAGATGAGATGTTTTATGGAAGTATGAATAAAACTCAAACAAGAGATAGATCAGTTTTTCTCAGATATTCATGACCTGCTTGCTCAATTAAATAAAAAAGGGTGTCTGAGGCCTAACCACAAATTATTGTGGATACTGGCCAGCTTGTGGAATAGAAGAGGAATTCAAATCACTCAATTATATTCTTTTGGTTGATCCGATATTGAGGAAGTGTACAAAAGTGAGAATGTTATAAATAATATAGTTTTGAAGTTGGGGGTGTATTAGCTCTCATCCTAAACACTTTTCGACATTATATTTGGTTGGATACATAAAAATCAAGTCTTCTAAGCCTATGGAGAGATGTGTAGATGAGGAACAAGGCCTTTATATTCTAAAATTTGATGTGCCAAAGAGACAAAGCAATATCTCACTTAAGGGGCAAGAAGTGCAAGATGTGAATTTATTATTTTGTTCTTTCATTTTTACACTACTGGCCCTAGAATGTAGCAGGAAATATGATGCAAAATTAGGAGCACAATTCATATCCTCTAAGTGAAAGAAAAAGAGGTAAAATTTGATATTGTCTGCCACGATGTTAAAATCGGGCACTTGTTGGGAGGAAACCCAATTTTATTACTTTCTTTTACTAATTTCTTTATTTATTTTTATATTATTTTTGTAGTTTAATTTTTATTTTTGTAGGAGTTTGAGCATTCAAGAAAAGTTGTTGAAAGTATGCAAAAGCAAGCCTACCGAGTTGAAACTAAGTGTGGGGTGTCCATATGAAGAACCATGTCTTATTGGGAGAAGTATGAGTACCTCATGAGATAGTAATGCTATGAACTTTGGCCTTTCAGGAGTTTCTTTTACCCTTGTATTATTTTCATGTGCACTGAGGACAGTGCATAATTTTAAGTGTGGGATAGAAGAATTATTTGGGTGCTTTTTATATTCTATTTTGTTGGGTAGTTAATAATCCCTCTAGGTTTATCTTTGTGCATCAGTTCTTTTCTGAAGGATGTAGGTTGAACCAGGTAATAGTTTCTCTTTTAGTCATAGATAGAGATTTTTCCTACGATGGATAGATGACAACCGTCTTGAGAGAACTATACTCATTAGAATATATATACATATATATAGGGTTTTGCTAACCTACTACATGAAGGTTGTAGGTTAGCATTGTACCCTTTTCTATTTTCCTCATATGCCCTTACTAGCACACTAAGCACCCCATTAATAAGAGAGGGTTTTTTGTCATTTTACTAAAATCTAGATTCATTTCTCCCTTTTATCTTTATCTTCTCTGTTCACCATCCCCTTCAAAGTTTGCCTCTGTTTCACAACCCTCCTTTGGTTTGACACTGTGACTATAATTTAACGACACCTTCAAATTTCCATTTTTATGTGATGATTTTTTTTATCTTTTTTATAAAAAAATTTCTCAAGTGTGCATCTAGTTTTGTTGTTATATGGAATCCAATGTCATTGGGTGAGCGGGTGAGCAAGAACATAACCTATTCTAAACTCTCGATGAGTCACTTGGCATTGAATTGTGGTTGGATAGATTAATTAGGATGATTTAAAATTTTATTCTCTCTAGGTTCTCTTCAATTTTTGGTGCATTGCTGAAACATACACAACAATGGTGGGGATAATGGGTAATGGGTGACGTACGGTGAAGATTTGCAACTTGAAGAAATATCAGAACAAGAAGTTCTTGGAGTAAGAGATAATTGCTATTGAAGGAGAAAATATTGGCGTTATTCTATTGCCATTGAAATGCTAAGAAGTTGTCATTGAAATTATTAAATATCCAATTGAAAGAGGAAAAGAAGCTCTGGGAAGTTGAGGAAGAAAAATTATTTGGCTTTAATGTATAAAATTTTCTTTAGAATAGAAATTTTGGTGTCTTTAATCCATTCACCAATCTTATGTTAGTAAGTTGTGGGTGTTGCCAATTGCCATTGACATGGAAAGAAACTAAGAAGAAAAAAGAGAAATGGATCTAGATTTTAGTAAAATGACAAAAAATCCTCTTTTATTATTGGGGCTCTTAGTGTGCTAGTAAGGGCATATGAGAAAAATACAAAATGGGTACAATGCTAACCTACAACCTTCATGTAGTAGGTTAGCAAAACCATATGTGTGTGTGTGTGTGTAACTTTTATTCTTTTGAGTAATTTTTATTTTTAGTTTTAGGAGTAATTTTTTATTCTTTTTATTTTTTAGGAGTAGTAGGAAAAGAAAAGAAAAGACTCTTTTTGACTTAGTTGGATACTAGCATACTTAGGCCTGAGCTTGAGTAGTACTTTTCCGTGAGTGCTTTAGTTTTAATATAAAATAGCAAACCTTTTGATACCTAGGCTTAGGTTAGTGACTCTATATATAGCTTATTCTTAGTTTATTAGTTCGTGAAGATCCTATATGTCTTAGCACTGGAATTTTTTTTCTCCATGTAAAATTTATTTTATCTTAGGTTAGTGACTCTGCAAAATTTATTTTATCTTTTCTTCTCCATATTATTTATTTTTATATTTTTCTTTAGATAATTTTTTGTATTTTCTTCATATCTATGTGGAGCTAAACTTCTCATTCTAGAGTTATGGTTCTTTCAAGATCTTTGTTATTCGAATATTATTTTCAATCAATTGATTTTCCATCATTAAGTTGTTTATTTGTTCTTGATCTTAATGGTTTGTTTATTTGACAAAATAGTTAAACATTATATGTGAATTGTTAATTAGACTTGAAAGAGGAAATTATGAGTGTAATAAGAATAAATAGCGCAGATTCGTGAGGCGGAATCATTTCATTGATGTGTATAAAAATATCCCTTTAGTCTTGCTCAATTGATACAAAGAAATATACATGTCGTTCATTATTATTCGACAATCATAAAAATATAGGTGTTAGGGACAATCAAGTAGTCTTAGAGTTATTGGAAAGATGCTTGAAATAATTACCACCAGTAATGCCTAATGGAACTGAACCATGCTTAGTTGAGTTGCGTATATGAAAGTAGAAAAGTAGAAGAACAAATATGATTTCCGTGAAAAACCTCCTTGCTCAACAAAGTAGAAAAACAGGATCGATCAAATAGGCTTTTATTGAATACCACGAGCAGATTTTAGATTATAACTCTATAATCTAAGGGACTAAGTCTAGTACTTCACACTCACCAATTAGCTATAATCAGTGAAGCAATTTGGACTCAACACCCTGAGACAAAATCAACAAGAAACTCTCTCCTATCTCATAACAATCTCTTCAAGAATAATCTAGATTTTTCTCGTGCAATCATCAATTGTTCTACTCCTGTATTCCTTCCTTATATAGGAAGACCTTTTTAAGTTGTACTCCTTGTCCAACTCTTCATTGTATTGATGATTTAAAATAGGGTGAATTAAAATTAGGTGAGCCTACGCATAGGACCACCGCAATGGACAGATCTACGCCGCAGTGATAAAAGCACCAGCTGCAACGGGTGATGCAGACCAGAACTCTGTGACCAAGGTAATTTTAAAAACTCAGTTCCTATTTGAATAGGGATTAGTCATTAAAAATGGCGCAGACTGAAAATCTGGGTCTTTTAAGGTAGAAAAAGGCGGCTAGAGAAGAGCAAGGATCCCACCACCCTCCCTAGAGATTTTCTACAAGAACTCCAAGATGCAAGGCACGGACAAAATCCCATCATCTTTTTGAAAGTATCTTGGAACCCAGGTAGGTCATGTCTTACCTTTTTATAACTTTAAATAACGTGATTATGAAACTGGAAAAGATAACCCCAAGCCTAGAATGTGAGAGAAAGATGAATCTAGTTTGTGAATAATTATGATATATATGATGTGGTAATGAGTAAGATTTAATGAGATAATGAGTTTCTTGATGATGCTTGATAATGTATTCCTGAGGTTATGTATTGATTGTGGATTCTTGAAAATACATTCTTGATGTATAGTCATAATGTTGTCTAGATGGAATATTCTTGGTAGCAAGTGAATGTTGGATGGTCTAGAAAGTATAAGCATAGTATTATGTTTTTGATGAAATATTGTTGATATGGAAGTATTGAGGACATATTCATGAAGTGATGTTTTCCCTTTGATGGAATATTTGATGGTATAAATTATGAGTACATCTTTGTGCAGGTATCGTGTAGAGGGAGAGGAATAGGAATGAAGCGAGGAGAATAAACCTAGTAGGGTTATGAGAACTTGTTGGTTCCCTTTTACGTGTCATGGATGACAATGTGAATTGGTGATATAAATTAACTAGACTAGAACAAATCTGAGGTAAGGAAAGAATGAGTAATTGTAAGAACTCGTAGTTAACTAGGTTGAGTAGTTTAGAACCGATGTTGTCTAGTTAATCTTATGCATCGATAAATTCACTTAGAAATTTATAAATAATAGTGGGGAGAAATTAGGCCTGAGAAGACTTCCTTAAAATGGAAAGTCACAGAGCTAAGGCAATAAATAAGGTTGAAAAAACCTGAACAAATGATAGGTCCCTAGGTGATAAGAGGGATGGTAAACTTGCCCTAAAGAATTGTGAATAGTATCCTTGCGATGGTTTGATTGTGAATTTTGATTGAAGCGGGGCTATGCATTTAATAATTGATAACTAAAAACTTAATGAGTAGCAATATAGGAAGAATCACTCCTTAACTAAATAGCTGGCATATGTGGTGATTTGTGGGTATAGTTAATGGGTCTTCGTGTCTTGATCGTGTAGAATAATATTGATTTTAATATGGTTGTAGATGAAGTTTGAGGAGCTCAATGCGATAACTATCCTAGTGAGAGTTGAGGGTAATTGAGATAACCGATGTGTGCTCATGTAGTGTGATATGTGTTGACCTAATAAAATACTCGATGAACTATGCTGATAATTGTTGATTTATATACCTTGTTGAATGATCACCTGAGTTGGCTGAGTGAAACTGCATATTTAATATGCTACTTTTTTTATTTATGCTTCATTCTAAATTGTCACATGAGTTGAGAAAATATAATGTATGAATGCTATGCTGAGGATCTGTGGTTGATAAACGGGTTGGCTCGAGTTGTCATACGAGTTGACTAATTGATATCATGTTGGATATGTTGATGAGTGAGGAATAATATATTCTTATCCTATGATGAACGTGAATTAGATTGTTGGTATATTAGAGGCTCGTGTCCGAGGTGAGCACCCGGTCGAGCAGTATGATATGAGTACACAGACAGGTATGATATAATGTTCAGACAACTGGGTGTAAAAATAAGAGTACATAGACAGGTATGATATGATGTTCATATGACTGGGTGTACAGTACATAGATTTCTAGAGTCCCCTACAGGTCATGACCGGAAGGGCGAACATAAGACCCTCTGGCATATGTGTACAGTGATATGATGGGGGTGTGTGCCCGACACTTCAATAGTGATTCGATTGTGACACAGAGATTTGTATAGGTATGATATGATGCTCATACGGCTGGGTGTACAAGTAAGAGTACACAGACTGGTATAATTATTATATTCATACGGCTAGGTGTACAGATATGTGTATATAGATGGGTATGATATGATATGCATGTGATTGGGTGTACGAATGATGAGGTCTTAAGTGTAATAGAGATCGGTATAAGTATGTGATGAGATACACACAACTAAGTGATAGGAATCTATAATAGGTACAGTACTGAGGTGAGTACAGAGATGGCACTATAAGTTTGCAGGCATCTGATGATATGATATATTGAGACAGGTTCTTGTATTTCTGTATCTTGTGTGTTCTTGAAATTGTCGTATGATTTCGTATTGCTATGTGAAATACTTGATAATTGATTTATTTAAATGCGATATATGGATGATTGCATTCTAAAAATCGTTGATTGAGTTGTTTATGTGTGTTACTAGGTTGATCCTAATAGGGAAAATAATTATGGTGAAATAAGAGGAAAAGAGTGGATAGTTGTAATAAGATGAATAAAAGAATGTTTAAATTAACTAGTGTGAAATGGTTACAATTGTTGAAGATCTTTGAGTATGTGTAGATAAATGGACTATTGGAAATTATGTGATCAACGAAATTGAGTTACTGCCTAAGATAGTACTGCTGCAATGGCATTATTACTGCCACTGCTAGAACGTAGCAGCATTCTAGTTACCGCTGTTGCGGGCCTAAATAGTGTGCAGGCCAATATCGTTGTTGAGGTTCATTGTAAGCACGTGTGTCCTGTTAATCGAGTTGAGTAAATAAGGAAAATTTAAATAAATTATTGAGCATTGTGTTAATTATAATAATCGATCAATTAATTGCATATTAATTTTATGTTGTTGCATAAACTAATTGTTATCAGCCGATGATGTCTACCGGTACGTGTAGTGTACTAATACTACCTTGCTACACCTTTTTGGGTGTATGTTATGGTATGTGGAAGTTTCATGATTGACGTGGAGTACTCAGCATTAGCTTCTGCATTCTCTCTGCAAACGGAGTTGTGTCTTTTGATTTTGTCGGTATTCTATTTAGAGCTCTTGTACCTGTCTAGACTAGATCTTGGGGGAGTCAAGGCTTTAGGAAGCACTTTTATGGTTATTCTGTGAAAATATTAATTTGTACAAGTTAATGAGAACTATAAATAACTTATTTTTGGTTGTTTTTAAAAAGGGATTTCTCCTATCGAGATAGAGTCGATGTAGATGCCCGCACGACTCGCCCATTTGGGTCGTGTCAAGTTGGTATCAGAGCATCTAGGTTACCAGTCACAAGTACAAGAGCAATGTCGAGTAGACTCCTGCGGATTGGTGTGTAGACGTCCACATCAAATCTTTGGAAAGCTATAAGACATATTATGAGTTTTACTTTATTTCTTTCCTGTCATACTGTCCGAGTGTGTCGATCCCCCAGGTTGAGTCCAATTGGTATATGGAGAATTCCAAATTGTATCTCGATGGTCTTAGTTTATATCAACAAGATTCCAATTGGTATTTGATGATGTAGTTGTGTTAACGAGAGAATTGATGATGTAAACTATAGATGATATGAGAGATGATGGTGGATGGAACAAATTTAAGTGTTCTACTACATACGGCTGCTAGNCCCGCATCTTGTTTTGGAAAATTTTTCAGTTATGTCAAAGGTGGTGAATCGAGCATATGTATATACGAGAACTGTGATTTATATAAACATGGGGCCAACCCCAACAGGCACCCGTACCTGAAAAATAGAGAAAAAGATAGAAAATCATCCAATAATGAGCAAAAAGAGAAATTGTTCAACAGTTATCCATTCGAGAATAAGGAAATATCTGAGCTAAAAGGGGACAGCGGGAAGATAATACATTGTGACTGCGACTAGCTGGAGGCCTCGCTATCACCGGTTGGGTCACTGGCCTTCTCACCCTCGCCACTACTGAGGAAGGAGTATTCAAAGACATCTCTCGGGGAAAACTGGGTAACCTTGAGGCCTAGAAGGAGGGTGCGATAGATCTTCTTCACCCCCTTCCTCATGCAGATGAAAAACTAGTCCCAGAACTCAACATGGGCCTGGGCAGATGAGGCAACTGCTCCCTATAATCCCTCGGGGTCCACAACAGTTGCACTAGATGATGCACCTTCCTAGGGCAGTCTGGCAAAGACACCTAGTAACTCTTGCATAGCTTCTAAACCAAGCCCATCACTGCCAAGTCCATCCCTGTCATTTTCCGAGTTAGCCTTCCTTTTTTTCCTGCCCCTTCCAAGCGCGCCTTTCAATCTCTTAAGAAATTGAAGGGCACATCACACCCCAGCATATAGTCCCTCACCTCCCGACGCACACCTGCCTGCCGACAGAGTGTAGTGGTGAGAGTGAGAAACAATAGACTAGCTCCACTCCTAGCTCTAAAAAGTTCAAAACACCACCCCACCCAAACCTCACCATTTCTAGTGCATAAACCTTAGGAAAATAGTCTATAGCATGCAGAGACGATATAAATTACCTGACAATATAAATGCAAGTAGCATGCTTCGAGAATCTACCTTTTAGCTCAAAAAGAAAACCTACCCGCATCACCCCATTATCAACCAAAGATCAAGCATATTGGCATGGGGGTGGTATGAACACCAAGTATGCGAATGCATTCTTCAATAAGAGAATGGGGAAGACCCGGTATTAAAAATGGATGGACTATAATATCGAACATCAGGTAAAAGTTGCATATGTGAAATTCCTTTCTAATTTAAAACATGGGGACCAAATAATTAAACTCATGCATCGGCTCCATGTAGTAAGCCTGTTAATGTCTTAGGAACTCGAAAAAGAGAGACCTGGTGAAAGTACTGGATAAATCTGGAGGAGATAATAGTAGTGCCATAGTATGGAAGGGATGAATATAAGTATAACCCCGAGGAACCTTAAACCACGGGGTGTTACAAACCCTCGCATGACCTCTAGAGTCGTTCGGGGATGAATGATTGTTTATTGGTATCTGATGTAACAAACTGCCAGATCGTTATAGAACCTTGACGATGCAGACATGAGAAATTTAAAGTTTTTATAGGTCTGGGTTATGATCCAAAAATAAATGTTCATTGTATTGATGGATTTAAAATAGAATAAATTAAAATCAGGTGGCCCCAGGTGTAGGACCAACGTAGAGATAAAAGCACCCGCTGAAGAGGGTGACACAGAACAGAACTTCATGATCAGAGTAATTTGAAAACTCAACTCCTATTTGAATAGGGGTTAGTCATTAAGAATGGCCCGGACTAAAAAACCAAGTCTTCTAAAGGAGAACAGGGAGGCTAGAGAAGAGAAAGGATCCCACCACCCTCCTTGGAGATTTTTTACAAGAACACCAAGATACGAGGCGCGGACGAAATCCCATAGTCTTTTTGAAAGCAGCTTGGCGCCCAGGTAGATTATGGCTTATCTTTGTGTTAGACTATGATTTGTGAATCGTATACATGTGTACCATTAATGTACGATTGATTGTAAAGATAATCATTAATAAAGTCTATGATATCATTATAACTTTGAATAACGTGATTATGAAATAGGGAAAGATAACCCCAAGCCTAGAATATGAGAAAAAGATGAATCTAGTTGGTAAATAATTATGATATGTGTGATATGGTAATGAGTAAGATTTTAAGAGATAATGAGTTTCTTGATGGGGATTGATAATGTATTTCTGAGGTTATACATTGATTGTGGATTCTTGAAAATACGTTCTTGATGTATAGTCATAATGTTTTCTAGATGGAATATTCTTGGTAGCAAGCGAATATTGGTTGGTCTTGACAGCATAAGTGTAGTATTATATTTTTGATGAAATATTTTTGATGTGGAAGTACTGAGAACACATTCATGAAGTGATGTTTTCCCTTTGATGGTGTATATGATGGTATAAATTGTGAATATACCTTTGTGCATGTATCGTGTAGAGGGGGAGGAATAGGAATGAAGCTAGGTGAATAAATCTAGTGGGGTTATGTGAACTTGTTGGTTTCCTTTTACGTGTCATTGATGAGAATGTGAAATGGTGATATAAATTAACTATACTAGAACAAATCTGAGTTAAGGAAAGGATGAGTAATTATAAGAACTCGTAGTTAAACAAGTTTGTGGTTTAGATTCAATTTTATCTAATTAATCTTATGTGTTGATGAATTGAATTAGAAAATTAAAAATAATAATGGGGAGAAATTTTGATCGAGTAGACTACCTTAAAATGGGAAGTCATAGATCTAAGGAGATAAATAAGGTTAAAAAACCTGAATAAATGATAGGTCCTAAGATGATAAGAGGAATGGTAAACTTGGCCTGAGGAATTGTGAATAGTATCCTTACGATGGTTTGGTTGTGAATTTTGATTGAAGTGGGGCTACGCATTTAATAATTGATAACTAATAACTTAATGAGTAACAGTACAGGAGAATCACTCCTTAACTAAATAGCTAGCATATATGGTGATTTATGGGTATAGTTAATGGGTCTTTTTGCCTTGATCGTGTAGAATAATATTGATTATGATATGGTTTTAGATGAAGTTTGAGAAGCTCAATGTGATAACTGTCCTGGTGAGAGTTGAGGGTAATTGAGATAACCGATGTGTGCTCATGTAGTGTGATATGTGTTGACCTAATAAAATACTCGATGAACTATGCTGATAATTGTTGCTTTATATACCTTGTTGAATGATCACCTGAGTTGGATGAGTGAAATTGCATATTTAATATGCTACTTTTCTTTATTTATGCTTCATTCTAAATTGTCACATGAGTTGAGACAGTATCGCTGCAGCGGCATTATTACTGCTATGATGAGACTGTGGTAGCGGTCTAGTTACCGCTGCTGTGGGTCTAAATAGTGTGTAGGCCAATGTCATTGTTAAGGTCCGTTGTAGGCACATGTGTCCTGTTAATCGAGTTTAGTAAATAAGGAGAATTTAAATAAATTATTGAGCATTGTGTTAATTATAATAATCGATCAATTAATTGCATATTAATTATATGTTGTTGTAAACTAATTTTTGTCGCCGATGATGTCTACCAGTACGTGTGGTGTACTGATACAACCTTGCTACATCTTTTTGGGTGTATGTTGTGGCAGGTTGAAGTTTCATGATTGACGTGGAGTACTCAGCATCAACTTCTCTTCGCAAATGAAACTTTGTCATTTTATTTTGTTGATATTCTCTTTAGAGCATTTTTACCTATCTAGACTAGATCTTGGGGGAGTCAAAGAGATCTTTTACCTGTCCAGACTAGATCTTTGGGGAGTCAATGCTTTGGAAAGAACTTTTATGTTTATTCTATGAAAAGATTAATTTGTGCAAGTTAATGAGAATTGAAAATAATGTATTTTTGGTTGTTTAAAAAAAAAGGGTTCTCCTATCAAGATAGAGTCGATGTAGGTGCCCGTACGACTCGCCCATTTGGGTCGTGTCAGAACCTGATTCACTTTTTTAGTCATCAAAACCTTAATATTATAACAAATTCTCCCTTTTTTATAATAACAGACAAACACAACACACTTTCACTTTATCCATTACCCCACTATCTTATCTTTTCCCCCTTTTGGCATCATTGAAAAGTGTTTAGGCAAAGAACCTATCATGTTTCAACAAAAGTGCAAAAGAAAATTATCTCATGGTCGTTGGGGCTACTCTTATCAGATCATACTAACAGACAAGATGTCATAGATGAACTGATGATATTAGTCATCTTACTTTTACATAGATTAAGTCATATCGAGAAAACTACATAAAAAGGTATAATACCACAACACAACCATAGCATTAACATTTTTCAAGCACATTACAATCATATTGATGAACCAAGATAGAGCTAGCAACAGAAACTCAAAGAAAATGGGCTAAGGTAAAGTAGAAAAGGAAGAGGTGTTCTTCTCAATAAGGATGGGAACTTGTCAATCCTCCTGTTGTGAATCAACTGCTCAAACCATCTTCTCCAGTTTGGAAATTTCATTATGGGAAGCTTTCATATCAGATTTAGGTTGGGAGTTTTCTTCCTCTAGAGAAGTAATGTGTGCACTTGAGGTTTGCAGATCTAGAAGTAACTGAGTCATAGGACTCCTACACTTTGTACCAGGTCTTGTCTGCACCAAGTCATTTCTCCAAGGTTCTTTGATCAAAAAGTTCTTTCTTGGATCCCACCTTACCTTCAGACAAGGGAATTCAACACGCTTCAAATACATTTGTAAGGAGGAACCCATATACAAGTCCATGAGTCCCTTTTATAGGATTAATCACCCTTACCGTATGTCTTATCATTAATAATAGAAGGTTGACCTTGCAGTTAGTATCCAACCTCTACATTAATCTAATATCCCTATACAATGCCTCATGATGCCTTTCAATCCTAGGAAACAGACACTTGTTAACTAACTCAAATAACAACTTGTGATTAGTCTACATTTCCCCCTTCAATACCCTTCGTTAGCCTGTGGTGACTCTTCCTTTAGTGAATTTAGTAGTAAGGGTGCAGTCAGCCGTCTTCTCTAAATCATACTCTACATATCCCTCATATGGAACATGTAGTATATCACCCAAGATAGCCTCAATCAACACAATACTCACACCTTGAACAAAAGAATTGATTTCCCCTTTCTCAACAACCTCCATATTGACATAAAATTCAACAACCTCTTATTCATGTATCATTGGTAATGGACAAAGAAATAAGTGATCCCACTTTTGGAACTTCAATTTTTTCACAAATCTCCCTATACCTGGTTCAGCTAGAATAGACCAATAGATAACCCTCCCTTCAGCCCTTTTATGCACTGAAATACCTTTTCTTTTCCAATGCGGAGAATTTTTCCACATTCTTATTTGTTTTTTATGCCATCGTCATTGATGATCCAAATCCAAAAATATTCACAGTGTGAGGCTTTTTCTTCTTGGATGATGAAGGTACATCCGAGTTTGGAACAAATGGAATGGATTTTTGATGCTCATCACGAATCTCATCCATAGATATGTTGTCTGGGGGATGCTAATCAACATTCCTCTCACCCTTTTTCACTCTCTTTGTTTTGTTGGATTGACACATTCTTTCTAATTTCTTCTTCAATGAACCTCTAGTTCAACGTTTCTTAGGTGGGGGGATTTCACTACTAGGTGTTTTATAGTACATGTAGTATTCCTAGTATTAAGCACTTCAAACCTTGAACTAATAGTCACATTATCTTCACTTTCACTTGAATTAAGTGATTTTTCAGTATCTCCAATTGTCTTCTCCAAAATGATTTTCTCCCCTTCTGACTCAGTGTTTTTTCCTTCATCCCTAGCCCCTCCTGGCTTCCTTTTTTCCTTCTCTCCACTAATATCTCCCTCGTTTACAAAGTTATCAGACATGGGACTAATGGGGAATAGGAGTTCCTCCTGGTAGGAATTTGAGGGATTACTTCTATAGAAGGAACCCTTAGGTTGCAAGTAAACTCTGTAGGTCATGAACCTGGTATAGATTGTGAGTTTGGGGTTTTTCCCTTAGGTGAAGGAGGTGAGGAACTTACCCCTTGATTATATAAGGGGTACCTCGAGAGCTTATGTTGTCTTCATCAGAGTAATCGACCAACAAGGGTTTTGAACTTAAAGACGCCACAAGTGAAAGTTGAAAGGAATAGGATTTGGGGAGAGTTAAAGAAGATGATGAAGATGGTTTTATATTTCTAGACTTGATATGTCTAAGGTCTAGGACTTGTTCTTATAGAGTATATTAGAGAGTGAAAAGGTTTTTGGAGTAATAAGGGAAGGATGTGATGTGATTAATAGTTTCAAGACTGACAGTCATCAAGAATGGATTAATATGTTAGCTTGATTTTAGGATGATGAGACATGGAGTAAAGATTCTATCCCACTCCCACACTTTTTTAGTGTTTACTGGATTGTGGAGTGGAAGTTGGGACATTTTATAATGAGTCGACATGAGGAACCAGGTTCATCAATAAAGGACCATAATCTGAATTGCAATTTTATAATACATAGGGAAGTGTATATCTATTTTGTTTATGGAGGGACCTGGTTCCTCTTGTGCTCTCCCTTTATTTCATTCCCTTTTTTTACAATATTTAGAAAGTAAGGGTAACATCATCAATTCCTATTTGATCTAGCTGCAGCATGCTTGAGGTGTGTACTTGGTTAGAAATACAAGACCAAGTTAGAGAATTTAAATGCTAAGAAACATGGTAAGAATAAGAATAAATTGTGTTTTAGTCAAATAAGGGAAAGATAGCAGGCATGGTTGGTTAGCGTTTTACGAGTCCATGTTCCACATAAATTCTTTTTTATGGTTCTTTTCCTAAGTCTTTCATAAATATGTCAACCACTAGGTCCTCAGTCTTGCAGAACTCCATAGAAATATTTTCCTTTTCAACATTGTCCCTTAGGAAGTGATGTTGTACATCAATATATTTGATTCTTTTGTGATGAATTGGGTTCTTTTCCATGTTCATTGCACTGATATTGTCTCATAAGATAGGAATGCATTTTAATTCTACTCCATAATCTTCCAGTTGTTTCTTGATCCATAGAACTTAAGCATAGCATGATGCAGCTACTACATACTCTACCTCAGCAATAGAGAGTGTCAGTGAATTTTGCTTCTTAGCAGCCTATGAAATTAGGCATGGTCCTAAAAAGTGAGCCATTGTTGAGGTACTTTTCTATCTACTAGAAAACCAGTATAATCTGCATCTTCATATCCTATGAGCTTGAAGGAATCACTGATGGGATACCATAGAACCAAGTTCGTCGTTCCCTTCAAATATCTTAGAATTCTCTTGACTACCTTCATGTGAGATTCCTTGGGATTTATTTGAAATATTTCACACAATCCCACATTAAAAATAATATTTGATCTTCTAGCAATGAGATAAAGTAGAGAGCCAATTATCTCTCTGTATTTTGTTTCTTCTACCCCGGGACCAGGTTTATTTGCATCCAATCGAGTAGTGGTTACAATAGGTGTGTTATTTGTCTTGGATTTCTCTATTTCATATTTGATAAGTAATTCTTTGATGTATTTCTGTTGGTGTATTGTAGTACTGTCCTTTATCTGCTTGATTTGCAGCCCTAAAAAGTGTTGCGCCCCAGCGCACGCGCAAGCGTAAGCGGCCGTACAAGTAATACAGCGACTCTTGAAGAGCCAGATGTCAAACCTACAGGGACTAGTCTATTTAGCGAATTATCAAGATCGAGTGTTAATTCAAATTTCACAAATGTTTATTTTCTAAGATTTAAGATTTTGGTTTTTAAATCTAGAGGTGATCACAAATTAATCGGAAAACAATAATGAGAAACATTTAGAGTTAAGTCCTGACAATCATGCAATGTTACTTTCAACTTCGTTCAAGTATTGAAAGTTCATTTGTTGTCTCACAAGATATATGCAATCTTCATGGTCTTTCAAGCCTCTAATCATAACAAATTAGCCTCAAAACTACATCATTGAGCGGGGATGTAACGTCCTAATTTGTGTGTATTTATCTACGTGGAGTGATTTACGGGGTTAATGCCCTTGTTTATGGACTTTTGAACCTCTAACCATTTAACCTAACTTAGTTTCACAACTACTTCTACGAGCGGTGATGTGGCAATTCTAAGTCGGTGTCTAGCTATCTTCCCATTTTATAATCAAGCAAGGAGAATTAGGTATATTTCTATCCTAAACGCGAATCAAGTCTTGAAGACTCTTGACTTACTTCCTACATTCTTAGTTCTAACATAGGTTTACTCTTTGAACTTTTGCCTAAGCTTAATACATGCATTTTAATGGTAATCAATCATTACAACGATAAACAACAAAAATGCAAGACAAACAACAAATAAAACTTGAACCAATATAGACTTTAAACAATTACAATCATGTCATGTGGCCTCAAACCTAAAATAAGGATTTTAGCCACTTATGTTAAGAATTCAAAAACATGGTTGAATTCTAGTAATTACAAGAAATGGTAAAGAAGAAATAAAGAAAAATGAACCCTAGATGAGTTTTCTCCTTTCTCCCTTCGCTTCTCTCCGCTTTCCCAAAAATATTTCGTGATAACTGAAATAAAATCCTAAGTATTCAATTTATACTAAATGAAAATTTACAAAAATTTGCCTTTGGTAGACTAGCTCCGAGCCACGCTGCCCATCGTGGCAAATCAGTGGCGTGACACGGACCAAACGCGCAGGCCTACTGGTTGTTAGGCGTGGCATGTAAGGCAAAGGGCTGGTGCACGTCATCTGGCATGGCGTGGCACGGCACTGGTCGCGCAGCTGGCACGGTATGTTACTATTGCGCACAGCTCTTGCTTGTCATGGTCCTCTCGCGTGCGCACTCCTTTTCGTGACACGGTGCCCAACGTGCCATTCTCTTGCCATGGCACACTGCCTAGCGCGAGTAGCCTTCTCTTCTTGCAACATCATTTTTTCCTTCTTGGCATTCACTCCATGCTTTCATATCAAATTTAGCCCCTCCTTAATGTATTTCACCTACAAAAATGGGCTAATCATGTTGGTTAGTCCCGGCACACCAATATATATAAAACACGTGAGAATATAATTAATTAATTTGACAAACAAGACTTTAAATTAGATATAAAATATCACCTGGGCATGTAAATATTTTCAAGATCAAAAAGTAATTGAGTTCCCCAATCATACTCATCTCAAATTCACCACTCATGAGTTTGGCAAAGTCTCTACACAACCTTTCATCAGTAGACCCAATCATACTCATCTCAAATTCACCACTCATGAGTTTGGCAAAGTCTCTACACAACCTTTCATCAGTAGAACCAAAGATGATATCATCAATGTATGCTAAGATTATCAATAAGTTTTTTCCCCTTCTTCCAAGGAATAAAGTGTTATCAATTTTCCCTCGATTGTATCCATTTTCTAGGAAAAACCTAAATAACCTGTCATACCATGCTCCGGGAACTTGTTTGAGACCATACAAAGCCTTGTTTAGCTTGTACACATAATTAGGATTTTTAGGTTGTTCAAATTCGAGAGGCCGTTTAACATACACTTCTTCTTGAAGATACCTATTTAGAAACTCACTCTTAACATACATTTGATATATCTTGAATCTCATATAAGTTTCAAAGGTTATCAGCATCCTTATTGCTTTCAGTGTTGCTACTAGTACAAAGGTCTCATAGTAGTCAATCCCTTCTTCTTAATTATAGCCCTGAACCACTAAGCGTACATTGTTCCTAACAATAATCCCCTGATCATCCATTTTATTTCGACATACCCACTTAATGCTAATTACTATTTTGTTTTTGGGATGAGGAACTAGGTTCCACACCCTGCTCAGTTCAAATTGCCTAAGTTCTTGCATAACATTAATCCAGACTGCATCTTGAAGTGCCTCTTGACATTTTTCAGTTCGATCATCAATAGGTAAGCTGAGAAAGCACACATATTTCTCAATTTTGATCATGTCTGAATCCCTGAGTCCAATGGAGTAAGCATGTTTTAGATAGGATGTGACCGATTGTGTTTCCAATTGCTAGCTTATATCTACGCTGATTCTAACTCATTCAAAGTACCGAGTTCATTTGAAGTTGGATCCTAAGTTTAATAAGGTTCTTGTTCATATAATCTATAAGGATGTAAATTATCATCTCCTGGTATTGGCTTTTCAGTGATGAAATCAGTATTCTGATCCAATAGTTTATGTGTCGTCTTATCATCAAGTTAACCAGGTTCCTTCTCTATATTGATAACAGGAACCAACCCAATTTCTTTAATATCTTCTTGAATATTTAGTCCATCAACAGTATTTTCTTCATCAAATATTACATGAACACTTTCTTCAATGCAATGTATAGGTGTTGATGATTTTGTAAGCTTAGCTCTGAGATGAATAGCCTAGGAAGATACCTTCATCACTTTTAGCATCAATCATTCCAAGAACTTCTTTACTATTGTTGTGAATATAACACTTACAAATGAATGCTCTGATATGATCCAGGCTTGGCTTCCTTCTTTTCAACAACTCATATGGAGTTTTTTTGAGTAGTGGTCTTATTATACACCTGTTTATGAGATAGCAGGAAGTATTCACGGCTTCAACTTAGTATCCTTGAGACAAGTCCACTAGCGATTAGCACTATTCTTTCCATGTCTTCTAATGTTCTATTTTTCCTTTCAACCATACTATTTTATTGAGGATTTCTTGGGGTGAAGAAGTTATGATCTATTCCTGGTGAAACACGGTATTCTAGGAATTTGGAGTTTTCAAACTCAGTTTCATGATCTGATCTTATTCTTACTAATTCATAATTTAGCATCTTTTGCATTTGTTTTCAAACATAGAGAACCTCAAATGTTCATCTTTTGATCCCAAGAATAATGTCCAGATAAACATGGTGTAGTCATCTACTATGACAAAAATATATTTCTTTCCTCCTCTACTTGTAACTCTCATAGGCCCATAGAGATCCATATGGAGCAGTTGTATACACTTAGTAATACTAACCATCTTCTTAGGTTTGAAAGAGGAGCGGACTTGTTTTTCTCTTGCACATGCATTATATATCATACTCTCTTTAAACTTGGCTTTTGACAATCCAAGAACCAGTTCCCTTCCCACAAGTTCATTCAGATGAGAGAAGCTAGCATGTCCTGGTTGTTTATGCCATAGAAGATGGTTATCCATAGGCGCACTTAGCCAGGAGAGTTCTTCTCCGATAGGATCCAAAACTTTTTCCTTGTGAACATTTTTGTATCTTAGAACTCTCAGAACTAGGTTTCCTGATTTTAAGTTTGTTACCCTGCAATCTATTGAAGTGAATAATACATTATTTCCTTTATCGCACATTTGGGAGATACTCAAGAGATTGTGTTTCAGTTACTTCACATAATATATATTGTCAATAGCCTGTGATTTCTTGTCATTTACAAATACAACATTTCCGCCATTGTGATTTATGAGTGAAAGAAACTTTTATGTCGTTCCTATCATATGTCTGGAGCATGCACTATCAATGTACCAGGTTGTCTTCTTTGTTCTCATTTTTACTTGTACAAGTAGTCAGAAGTTAGTTTTGGGTACCCAGACTAGCATGGGTCCCTTTTCATTTTTGAATGGGTGGATTAGATCTCTTTTGGTCCAGGAGGGAAAACTCACATTTCTTTTTGTTTTTAAAGATTGCATAAGGGAATCCGGTCTGGGTCTTATTGCCACATATTTAGTCTTGTGTTTTGTGTTTTATGAGTGAGTCACAAATCTACAATTTGCAAATTTGAAGTTTTTCTTTGTTGCTTTTTTCTTTGTTTTGCATTGTTCATTATAATGACCAGTTGACCCATAGAGAGAGCAAAGAATGCAGCGCCCCAATGGGCGTTAGTACCGTTGGTACTGAGTATGCAAAGCAACTGAATACAACTGAATGCAAATAACATAACTAGAAATTCTGAATAGCAGGAGATAACTGAATTTGAGGAACTGATATGAACTGAATCAGGCTTTCTGTGCTGTGATAGGGCAGGAGCGTACCTGTAGACGCGGCGGCCTGCTGTCTATTAACTAATATATAGCACATTATAGCATATAAATACATATATATATATAGCACATAAATACATATATATATATATCAAGCAAGAGCCAATACCAACCCCCATAAGCCGGATGGCGCCAAGCAAGCAATCTATATACCCCTACACGGGTCAAAACCAGTCAAAATAAGTCACTCCACTCATCTCTGCTAACTAGGAGCACTTCGGGCCAAGCCCCCTGGGTCTCCGGCTCGCCATAGCCTCCGATATAAATAACCGTGTCTCGAGTTCGGGCGACTCCTATACTATATCTGTAATCAGAATCTGAATCTGAATCTGCTCCTGGGCGCTAGCACAACAGGGCTTTCTGTATAATAATGCTGATCAGCCTGATATGGGGAAAGCTTCATCCCATCTTCGTCCAAATTGGGGACGGCATGCCACTCCTTGGAGTGACGTAAACCCACCCGCTCGGGGCGACACGACACAACCAGGGGCTGCGAGGACGCTTTAAAAAGGTGCCCTCACGAGATAACTAAGTCTCAACAAATCAATAAGCATATATAGCAAGCATGTTTAACTGAAAAATACTATCTGTATACTGATTTCTTATTCTGAACTCTTTCTGTGTTATACCGATTCTCATACTACTTTATACCGAACTGGGATCTTTATCTCGACCGCATGGCTAACTTTCGTAGCCAAGATACTATCTCGACTGCAGGTGGCTATACCGCAGCTACATATTCATCTCGTCTATATGGCTATACCGTAGCTGCTACTATCTGTCTGTCCGACGATTTTTACTAACTTTTATTCTCAATATCCGTATCATATTATTCTAAAACATGCTTGCTACACCTGCATCGGGCTACACCGAGTCCGGAATGCTAACTCGCCATTTGGCGCATGCTTTACTAACTTTCGGACGGAGTACGATATAACAACGCAAACCAGACTTACTGAACTTGGCCAATACTCATTATTCAACTCCGAGAGTTCTATTACGAAGTTTACTATGATATACAAGGGCGAAGCTACTAACTTGCGTAAGAAACTCCGGCTTTTACATACCTTAACCTCGGGTTATCCGACTATCGGATGAAGCTCGGTCAGTACTCCAGCTATTTCCCCCAACTGCATTCACATATATGTCAATTAGTACTAAATACATCAATATTCTGAAAGAAAACGTCACTTTCGATATATTTATAGCCTAAACTTAGACTTATCGAAAGACGATCGAAAACTTGCAATTTCTAAAAGTCAGGAAGGGAGAAGTATTCACTCTATTAGGAGCACATTGACACTAATTTGGAGCAATTTCACTTACCTCAACTTCGTAGCACGACGATTTGTCATTCGAATTTCGCGAAACTAAACTGTAGGAATGCTCCCCGCTAAGCAAATACCCTCGGCACTGAGGTTAATTTGACTGGACTACGTTTGACAACAGAATCGAGCGATAATTTATAATTCCCTTCGTACTCTCTCTGTTTCTTGCGGTTTCTGGAAATTATATTATGATAATTAATCAATTAAACCGAAGTGGGGGCTTTATATACTTGGGCCTGGACAGCCCAACGTGTCATGCTCAACGCTGAGGCCCCACCTCCGTGACACGCTGCCATCGCGAAGGGGCTCTGCCCTGGCTCCTTCCGCGATGGTTCGACAGGTTTCTCGTCCGATCTTTTCCGGGCCTTTTTCTAGCATGTATGGCTTCCAAATACTCTTAATCAACACGCGAATAGGCCATCTATGTGTCGGAAATTTTACGGGGTGTAAATAATTCCGGATGCTTATACCTTTTGTGCTCTCTTTATTTGTCGTCGTCTTCTCTTCACTCTCTCTCTCTGTCTAAACTCTCTCTCTTTTCTCTCTGCTCTCTATTTTTTATTTTGTTTATTTATTAGCCGTAGCTCATTTTTTTCCATTCCTTTGAATCAAGTGACAGAAATTTAGGTATTTTTCAACGTGTTTTACATTATTTAATTTATCGTCTGTCTGTTTGATAATTTTTCCCTTCAAGTATAATTTGTGTAAGTTTTATAGTTTTAAATGTCTATATAAGTGTTCATAGTCAATTTTTGGATGTTTATTGAATGAGAAAAAATGAAACCATGTCTCAAATGCACATGTCATGACAGAAGAGATAAGTTATAGATGCAAAGGAAATTTATTGCATGAAAAAAGAAGACATAAGACGTTAATTATAAATGCAGGGAGTTTACTAAATGTAAAAAATAAATTAATTACGCCCCAAAGGGCAAGTCATGGCATAAGACATAAGTTATAAATGCAGGAAGTTTATTGCATTGGTAAAAAATCATGTCCAAAGGTACAAGTCATGACAGAAAGCATAAGTTGTAGATTTTTGAGGAAAATTTATTGCATGAAAAAAATTATACCCCAAAGGCAATAAGTCATGGCAAAAGACATAAGTTATAAATGCAGGAAGTTTATTACATGAAAAGAATAAAATTATGCTCCAAAATATGTCATTGCATAAGACATAAGTTATAATAGCAAGGAGTTTATTGCATGGGGAAAAATTATGTTCTAAAGGCACAAGTCATGGCTTAAGGCATGTTATAAATGCAGGAAGTTTAGCGGATGGCAAAAATAAAATCATGCCCCAAAGGCAATAAGTCATGACATAAAGCATAAATTATAAATGCAGAGTTAATTCATGGATAGAAAAATAAAATTATGTCTAAAAGGTACAAGTCATGATAGAAGGCATGGTTATAAATGTAATGGGAGTTTATTGCATGAAAAAGATAAAATTATGCCCCAAAGACACAAGACATGGGATAAGGCATGTTATAAAATGTAGGGAGTTTATTACATGAAAAAAGAAATTATGCCCCAAAGGTACAAGTCATGGCAGAATGCATAAGTTATAGATGCAGGGGGAGTTTATTGCATGAAAAAAATTATGCCACAAATTCTCAAGTCAAGGGATGGTAGTCGGCAAGTTATAAATGCAAAAATTTATTGAAAGAAAATAATGTCTCAAAAACACACAACTAATGTCTCAAGTCGTAAGTTATATATTGCTACAGAGGAGTTTATTGCATGAAAAAAAAATCATGTCTCAAATGTATAATTCATGACAAAAGGCATAAGTTATAGATACAGGAGGAGTTTATTGCATTGAAAAATAAAATAAAATGATATTCCGAAGACACGAGTCATGGCAGAAGACATAAGTTATGACACATCGAGTTTATTGTATTGAAAATTATGCCCAAAATTCACAAGTCATGGCATAAGTTATGTTATAAATATCGAGTTTATTGTATGGGAAAAAAATACCTCAAAGGCACAAGTCATAAGTTATAAATACAGGAAATTAAAAATCATTTCTCAAAGGCACAAGTCACATAGAAGGCATAAGTTATAGATGTAGGGAGAGTTTATTATATTCAAAAAATAATAAAATCATTCCCTAAATGCACAAGTCATGGCAGAAGGCATAAGTTATAAATTCAGAAGTTTATTACATGAAAAAAAATGAAATCATGCCCCAAATACACAAATTATGCCTTAAAGTATAAGTTGTAGATGCAGGTAGTTATGTATAGAAAAGGTAAAAGATTTTAAGCATAGGCACAATTTGAGTAGCATAATTTATGCCTCAAGACATAACTTGGGTAAAAACTCATGCCTTTCGAAATTTATTTTATTTAGAGCTTCTTGCCGTTAAGACCATTTTTGAATTATTTTTTTGTCACTTAAAATATCAAATGGTAAAATTTTAAAGATCATAAATTTAAAGAATAGAAATTAAAAACCACGTTAAAATTAAGGCATTTATACGAGTAACCTTGAAAATTTTCTCTTTCTCCTTTAAAATGTTTTTAGAAAGTTAAAAGAAAATTGCCATATTAACTTATTATAAAAAGAATTGAGGGTCCTAAACATGGGGACCCAAATACCTACTCTAGATGCCTACAACCCTGCCGCCCACGTTTAGCAAGTGGAGAAATAAACAAAAAGTTGTACATATACGATTGACCAATTACCATTGTTCCGTATTCATATTCATATCTAACATTCTTATTTCACAATGTATTATAATCTCAACACCTTATATAGCCCCTAAAATTAGTCATTTGTAATTTGTACAAATGCAAGAATGCAGGTACTTCTTTTATATTTGAAAAGGTTTTAAAATATATATTTCCAAGAAGTAGCTAGATCCCAAATGCTAACATCCTGGTTAAAAATGGGATTACATTTGAGCATAACCCTCTTCATAAATGCACAGAGTCTCTTTAGTAAAGTGGATTCACCTCTGTAAGTTTCTAAATTAAAATTGCCACCTACTTATCAAATTTACATCTTTTATTTATTTGATCTCTGTCTTTTAGCATTGACGGCTTTTGCAATTTTTATTAGAGAAAAATGTCATCCACAGAACAAAATTTCGTTATCGGAACAAATTTTCAAGTTGAATCGATGTACGGTTCAAACTCTGGCAAATCAAGTATATCTTGTTCACACTGCTCTATAAAATTTAAATATTATATACTATAATTTTGTGCCCCGAACTTTAAAATTTACTAAAAATACTATTAAAATCGACCTCAAAAGGGGATCTCAAACAAATTGAGAAAAGAAAAAGTATCTCATGAAGTCGGTTTTCTTCTCTTTTTTTATTTTTTAATTTTTAAGAACAAATCCGACCTCATAAAATCGGTTAATTAATTAAAATATTTCGCAAAATGCTACCGACCTCATGACGCCAGAATTAAATTCCACAAAATATAGCGACCTCATGAGATCGATAAATATTTTAAAATATTTAAAAGAAATTTCAGAGCATGTGAGGTTCGAATAACCAATTAAAAATATTTATTGAAGGTAACTTACATGGTCTATATTATCTAAAATTAAAAAAGAACAAGTAATCAATTTTTTTAAATAAAAATACATAAATTTTTAATTTGTTTTTTACAACAATCGCATATACAACTTATCCCGGTGAAAGTTAGTGGTCTTTTTGTGATGTTAGAAAATAATGCATGTATTAATTTTTGTGTATTATAAATATCTTATTTGATACATTTTTTCAATCTATGTGTAATTAATGCAAGCATTAGTTATACATCATGTATAACTAATACATTAAAAAAATGTGATATTAGTAATGTAATGGATTTTAATGCAAGCATTAGCATGTTAAAGACAATTGACTTTTTAAAAATTTCATTCCTATCTATCTTATATGTGAAGATACCTATAAATAAATACTTTTTTTTTAAAATTATACAATAAATATTATTTTAACACACATCAAAACAAACAATGTATAAAAAATAATCTCAATACACCAATATAATTAATAACTAAATATTAATTAATACGAATATTATTAATACAAATATTATTAATACATCATATTCAATATTATTATACTACACTCTATCAAACGATCACCGATAACAAAGTATCAGACAAATTACGAAGGTCGAAGGGTGGCTCCTCCTTCCCTTCTTGTGCTATTATAGAATAACAAATTCTTGAAAAAACATTATTTCACAAATGCGCTGACCTCAATTTTGTTTGAGATCGAAGTAGAGTTGTTATTATTATTGTTGTATAAAACTTAATAATATTTGTATCACAATATATACATATATATTAAAATTTTTTAAAATAATAATATAATTAAATTTGAAAATTTGATAACATTGAATATTTGAATGATTATTTAATTCATGCTTAACTACTTATTTAAGTTTATGTCTATTAATGTTTTTCATATATAATAAATAATATATTTAATACAGAGAATATCGTGTGCACAATCCACCTTTCTTTCATACAAGCGAACTTGCCTATATTGTTTACAACATTCACCTTAAACATAGGGATATGACAAAATTACAGCATATTGTATCCGTTTATTTTTATTTATTTTTTAGTTTTTAATTTTACTTTAAAAAACTTAAGTAAAACTTAGTTAATTGAAATTTTATTTTACTATTTTAGCTATTTTCTATATATTTTAAAATATAATAAAATTATTATTTTATTTTATTATTAAATTAAATATAATGGAGGGAGTAGTACTAATAAATAAAGTAGATTCCAGTGTGTTGAGTCCCTACCATAAACTCCTTTTATTTATTTTTGCATTATTGCACGTTAGAGTCCTAGTAGGACACTTCAACTTAAAACGACAAAACATGGGCGATAGTGAAAGATATCTGTTCGGATAATGGAAATTTTGAATTAACGTTTGGAAAATATTTATAGTTAAAGTTGGAAAAAATAATTTTTTTAAATTAGAAAATATGTTTTGAAATAGCTGTGTCGCATTTTATTTTTTTTGAAAGTTAATTTAATTAATTTTTAAAATTAAATAAAATTAATTAAATTAATATTTTAAAATTTAAATAAAGATAAAATTAAAAAAAGAAAAAATTAAAAAAACAAAAAAAACATGTAATTTAATTAAAATTTTTAATTTTAATTAAATTACATGTTTTTTTTGTTTTTTTAAAAGTTAAAAGAAAATTATAACAACTAAAACAGAATAAAGAGAAAGTATATTTTACTTGCTGAAAACAGAGGTTTACGAGAAAATCAACAATAATGAAATACTTGACGTAATCTTAAATTTTAAGATAAAGTGATATTATTAAACCAGAGAATGTAACAAACAATGAAATCAAAAACAACTAAAAATCCCGTTATAGTCCCTTATAATTAAGGGCTTATAAAAATGGTTATATATATATATATATATATACACAACACACACACACCTTTAATTTTTTATTTTTTATGTTTATTAAAATTGAGCATTTTATAATTTTATTATTTTTATTTAAAACATGTAATTATGTTATTATCTTTAATGGAGTTGAGTTATGACAAGTACGAAAGTTGTTTAAAATGAAAAAATCATTTGATGAAGTCTATTAGATTCATTTCTCAAATTGAAAAAAAAAAATCTTATTCAAGATAATTATATATATTTTTGATTTTAAAAAAAAATCAATAATATAAAACAACTAATTAATGATTATTTGTCTTATTAAAACACTCAATATCACCATTTGTTGTTGAAACTTTACAATCAATAATTTTACCTAAGGTACAAATTAGAAGACATGAATTATGTGGAGATGTTAAAATCTAATTCATCAAAGATAACTACCTCCATAAGCTAATTTAACAATATCAAAGATGCTTAGTTCTGAATTGTGAGAAATATGTTGGACTAAAACTGCTCAAATGCATATTAAAAGAATTCTTTTACACCAACCTCTAAGCATGAAGGACTAATTTTATCATTTATTCTAAATATTGATTATCAAATCAATATCTACAAATATATTTATTTAAAAAAACAAAATTGGTTAAATCAGCTGAAAACCACTTCCCCCTTATTAGATGGAGTAATAATGTTCGTTAAATGCGAAGTTAAAAATATCTTTTCAACTTATATATTTCAAAATGTTATAATATTAAGCCTCATTTGTTTTCATTAGATTAAGACGTCTGAATTTGAATACACATTTGAATGATTAAGATGTTGTCTCTAAATCTGAACACTGAATGATTAAGACTGTTTGATTTTCAACTTCTAAATGTGCATACTTTACTTATTTATAAATATATTAA
>JACEIK010001049.1:231509-249109 GCA_018107945.1 Datura stramonium | reverse complement strand
TATAATTTTTTGAAGAAGGGTGTTCAACTGACTACCCTTTCATCTATGTAGTTACACTACTGCTTGACTCATATTTGAACTTAAAGTTTTTAAAATTTGATCTTGAATTTAGGTCAAAGGCTTTAACTACTTTATCTTGAATTTATGTTATTGTCATGAACTAAAATCTTGAATTCAACTAGCACATAGATATGACTTGAACTTCTACTCATTAAATCTTGATTTATTTTTCGTTCTTAAGCTTGAACTTAGATATTTGATCATGAAGTTGAACTTGAATTTTTGAATGCTTATGGCTTATAGATAATTTTGTGGCATTTGATTCATGAGTGTTCTCTTTATGTTATTGTGAATTATGCCCCCAACAAAAATGATGTGAAAATATTCTCTAGTCCATATTATTCCCCTTTCCTCTTAGTTCACAAAAAAGATGGCACTTAGCATTTTTCCATCGACTATTGAGCCTTAAGTTTTATTACCCTTAAAAATAGATTTCTCATTTTCACCATTTATAAATTCTTTTATGAACTACGTGGCGTTGGTCTTTTCTTTTTCAAATTAGCCTTGTTGATCAGATACCATTAAGTTTTGTGTTCGCCCTAGTGATAATGAGAAAATCTATTTCACACATAAGGGTTATTATGAGTTTGTAGTTATGTCATTTGGTCTTTAGCGTTCTCTCTATGTTTTAAGACTTTGAATTATTTTTCTATCTTTTTTATCCGTAGTTGTGTTACGACATTCTAATTTATAGAAATTTTAGGTTGAATCTTCTTCATCACCTCCAGTTGGTCTTTGATTTCATGAGTCTGAACAATCACCAATTGACTATCTAGAATAATATTACCTTAGCCAAAGACTTACATGTTGATCCTTCAAAAAGATAGACCATTGAATCTTGATTTCGCCCTTCTTATGTTAAGGAAATTCAAAAATTCTTGAACTTATCAAATGTTATTTTGATTTTGTCAAAGGCTCTCAATTAGCCTCCCTATTGACAAACATCCTAAAATGTAATGATTTCATAGATTAATGTAAAATTTAAATCTGTCAGTAGTTTAAGTGGGGTCTTAAGCTTTGATCCTATTCTTTATCTACCAATTTTTTTTATAAAAAGATTTCCTACAGAGACATGGCCTGAGTATGTGCATCAAAGTTGTTTTTACGTAAAAAAATCATCCAATAGCTTTTTATGATTAAAAAAACTTTCTTCTCGTATGCAAACTGCATCTACATATCATAGATGTAGTGCAAAAGTGGATTCAATAACTCACTTCTCATATTCAATTCATATCTACGTATTATAGAGAAATTTGTAATTATTTAGGTAGAGCAAAAGTGGTGCCAATACCTCTTGGCTCGAAAACTCTTGATTTAGATAGATCATCAACCTTTTAAATCACTCACAAATAAAGTTATCCAAACTTTAGAATGACAACATTGGTTAGCTAAGCCTATTGGCTATGAATTTGACATTATTTATCGGAAAAACTAAATTCTATTTTTGTTTCTCTTTTTGACCTCCCTATTTTTTAATTTCTTTCCTTTTCATTATCAAGTTGGCTTCTCTAAATAAAATTAAAAATTAAAAAATTGAATAGATTGCATCTTATATTACTTGACTTACAACACTAAATTGCACGATGATCATGCCACCTTTTTCTCATTTTTATTTTCATAAAGGTCTTCTTTTTATAAAAATGAGTTGGTAATTTCACATGGTCCAAATGTTCAGTGCCTCCCACTTTAGGATTTTTCTGCTTCCAAAATTAACAGTCACACAAGAGTTTGCTTGTATATTTCACAAGTTAGTCTCTAATTTTTATTGGGTTAAAATATGTGTAGATACAAACAAGTTCATCCTGAATGTCAAACTTGTAAGTAGATAAAAGGCTCTTCTTTGAAATTAAAACTAGTAATATTGTAACCAATCTATCCTGAAGAACTCTAGATATAATCTTATTGGTAAAGGTACTGAGACTTATAGGTCTAAGATCTACAAATGACCTACCTTATTCTTTTTCTGATAGTAACATTAGGTTTGTGAGAAATAAACCTTATACTTCTTTCCAATAAAATAATATTTTAATTATTTTTCACCTTCTTACTTATTATTTCCTATTATGCTTGAAAGAAGTGTCCAGAAAAATCATCAGACTCACTAGTACTATCCCTATTTAATCTAAACACAATCTGTTTTACCTTTTAAATATTACGTAAAGATGTGAGAAACTTATTCTATTCATTTGAAATCAAATGAGGAATATTCTAAATCATGTCATAGTTTGAAGGGCTTATAGATTCTGTGAATTGTTTCTTATAAAACTTCACTGCTGCTTTCACCAAGTTCTTGATTAGTAGTAACCCATCCTTCTTGGTCATTGTGTATATCAGTTATATTCAGTTTCTTCCTAATTTTTTTATATTTATTTCACCATCCTGAAATCACCTCAATCCAGCCTTCTATTTTCAGTATTATTTCTCCAAGTGCAGATACTTTTTCAGGTCTGCTAGTGCTTTATTTAAAGTTGCCCTATTATTTGTTATAGGATTATTCTTCAAGTATATCTCCTTAACCTTAATAACATCTTCAATAGTTGAAATTTGTTAAAAAAAATATTTCCAAAGGTTGATTTACTCCAGTATTTCAGTATAGCCTTAACCTTTTTCATCGTGGCATGTAACTTTGTGAAGGGGTTAGCTGAAAAATTTAGCTTCCAATTTTTATTTATCAAGTCTATGAATTGATGGTATTTATTCAAAAAATTTAAAATTTTAAAAGGCTTTATAACAGGCTCTTCCTGAGTGTTATAAATAATACAAAAATTACATAATTAAGCAAACTTAATAGCTATTTATAATAATTAGCAAATCTATTTAAAAATTATAAAAATAGCAAAATAATTACAAAAAGTAGCAAATTGTTACATATCAAATTTTCTATATTCTCTTTCGACTCTTTGCATTCTCTCTCAATTACTCCAATTTTTCACTCTCATTGTATTTGCCAAAATTAACTTCCTTAGTTAATTTTCTCTTTCAAATTCAAAGATTTTCTCCAATTATCTACATCAAGAAAAAAATCCCCCTAAAATGTGCGCTTTTAAATATTTTTATCTAATATGAATTAATCTCTCTCTCTCTCTCTCTCTCTCTCTCTCTCTCTCTCTCTCTCTCTCTGATATGATGATACATTTATATATTTGAATTGAAGGGAGAGAGTCGTTTGAAAATTATTGAGTTTGAGCTTTGAAGGACATTCGATGGCTCTGTTAGATGCACGAGTAATGACGATCTTTTCTAATACAACCAACTACTTGAACAATATTGAAGCCCTTATATTAATGATATAATATATCACTCTCTTATCCTTTCTTCTTCTTCTTTTGAATACAACCAACTACTTAACAATGTCATTTCCTTATTAATGATACAATACTAAAATGTATCAATCGATAATACTGACACACAAAGAACTATTTTAATTTATTTCTAATACATATATACATTGAACACATTATATTAGTTTATTTGCGCTCTGTTCTTCTGAAGTAATGGCGATTTTTATACAACAACTACTAGAACAATATCATTTTCATATTAATGATATAGTATGATCTCTTCTCCTTCTTATTTTGGATACAACCAACTAATTGAACAATATCATTTTCATATTAATGATACAACACTAAAATGTATCAATCGATAATAGAGGCGATACACAAAAAACTGTTTTAATTTATTTCTTATACATAGATACATTGAACACATTATAATAGTATTATGCAGTTATCAATTTTAAAAATGGTAGTTGTTGTTTACTAATGATACTTGTGATACATATGAAACATACCCAGTAAGACATCTTTCAATGTTTTTGCTACATGCATAAGTATCAATTTCACCAAACTTGCAACAATAATACACCCAAAGAAAAAGAAAATCCCCTGAAATGCAGCTGATTTTTTAAAGTTTTGATTTGATATGGATTAATTGTTTAAACTTAATGAAAGGATATTAATTTTTTAAAAAAACCAAGATCAAAACGGAGAGAGATTTACTCCAATTAAACATATACTGGATTTGTCTAATTAGATATTAACTAGTGCCATTATAGGAGAAATTAAGGGTTTGAATTTTTGATGCATACTCAAAGGTTATCATTAATTTTTCAAAATTTTAAAAAATGCTACTTTATATAATTAAGATAAAACATGCTATTTTGTGCAATTATTTTATTATGTGCTATTTATAAAAATTGCTCTAAATGATATGAGGTAGAGCATGGTTTGAGCCTTGTCGAATCAAATATTGGACTTCCTTTGGATGAAAACATTCATGAAGTCTTGATTTTCAAGACTATCTAGTCTTTTAAAAATATAATCTTCTTCAATTGACCCATTCCACGGGTGTATTTGCTACGAAAATTTTATTTCGGTAAAGCACAATAGTTAATGCGATATGCAATTCAGCGGTTTTACGGTGTGTAAGCGGAACCCCACTCAACTACATTCTTAGGACATGATGACATTAAAAGTCTTTATATGTAATTTTTCCTAGACTGCCTTATAATTCATTCTTTCTGTTACATTATATTTGTCATAAATGTCGGTGATCATGATCTCTAATTCAGAATAACATGTCTCATCTTCATATTAATTTGTTGTACAATATAATAGCAATCATCGAGCTTGCCGATCATCACTCCAAAATATCAAAACCTTCTTGAGGTATTAACTTATAGCATTTTGTAGACCCAGCCTTCTTTTATTAGGTTCCTAAAAAGGTATCTAAAGGGTAATGTATGTGTATTGAAGTCTCATATTTAAGTTAAATTTACCCTCTCAACTTTGAGCTTAAGAGATCTTATATTTTAAAAGATGATTTTTTTTCTATCTTTGTTCATTGTTGGAAGGTCTTACCTTACTTCTCCTTGTTGTATCGCCTAAAGGCAATATGTTATTAGGCTTATTCTTTTTGTTAGCACTCTTAAGGTTGTTAGTATGTCTTGGTGAAAGATCTATTGTTTTACTTATTTTTTTAATGTTTGAGTCATTGATATATCACACTCTTGATTATTTCTATATTGTTTCACATTATTCCTCATTGTTGATCAATCTCTATTTAAATTACATCCTCTATGAAAATAATTATCTTGCATACGTTGTTTAAATTGATTGCAAGATCACTGCTCTTTTGATGGTCTTCTACTTGTGTGTATATTTTAATTTTCTGCGAGTAAGTTGCTTGTCATTAGGATGTTTGTTTGATATGTGATCAAGTTACTTGTCATTAGGATGTTTGTAAGTATGATCATTTTGGGATGTATCTTCTTCTTCTTTATTTTCCTCTTTGTGTGTATTGCTTATATTTCCATTCTCCTCCATGTTGAGATTATTTTATAATTTTTATTGCAATAATGTCTTTTGTATTATTGTTATCTGCATTCATGACCCTATTGTGTTCTATATGCTTGATTAATGTTTATTTTTGTGTTTTTTTTTACCTATTTGTTGTTTTCTCCTTTGGTTTTTTTGGGTGGTACCACTTCATTCTTATTTATCAGATCTCCTTTTTCATCCCGACAGTACTCAAATCATTCTCGATCTGTGGCAGATTTTGTTTCATTATGGTTGTTTACCTCTTTATATTTGTTATTAGTTCGTCATTTATTGCTTCTTTAACCTTTTTTCCTTTGTCCTAAATATGTTGTCTTTCTTTCCCATATTCATCCATTATATCTTTGTCATCTGAACCTTTATCTTTGCTATCCAATGTTGCAAACAGATTATTTTTGTCCCTTGTCATCTTGATTTTGAGTGGTTTAGCATTGTTTTATCCTTTTCCTCAGTAACGGTATTTCTTTTCGGTTCTCATGACTTTCTTGGATTCATGAGGCGGATTCCACCCTGTCACTTTTCCTTTTTCTTCTTTATCAATTTATTTCTTATTGTTCAACTCTTTTGTTGTCTTTTGTATGGACTACCTCTTGTTTCTACTTGTCCTCTTTTACCTCTTCAGCACAGGTATAGATCAGAATTAAATGACATAACAATTTGATTCATTATGTCTCTAAAGTTTGCATCTCTTGCAATATTTTAAAAAATAATTATAATTTATTTGTATCCACTTATCAATAATTTCTCCAATACTCTTTTCCTCATGTAAACATTTATTTTTGTGGAAATTCATTTAGGAGATTAACTTTCATCCTTGACTAGGTTGATTTTTGGTAGTAATTGACTTGCAATGGTTCCAACTCTTGATGCTAAAGAAAAAACAATATCCTTGATAGATAAGGAAAAGATATTCATGTTATAGAAGTCGTGATTTTTTCATTAGGATCAAACAAAATTCCCACTTTAACGTCTTCATGGTTAATGCGGTTCGTACATGTGATGTAAAATGCAAGCGTAGCATAGTTAAGACATATTTGTTGCCGACAATTCTATGTTGCAACCCCCTTTTAGTTTCGCATTACATTTTGGAAGAATCTTACGTAACGTTTTAATATCTGGCCATCCATACAAAAGATTTCAACCACTACGTATTGGAGATTTTCATAGAGAATCATCTAAGTTCACCGCCTCATCTTCCTAAATTATCACTGGTTCACCACAGATAGGTAATTGACTAAGTATAATGACTAGCAACTCACTTTTGCTTCCATTTGCTATCGTTGTAATTAAGTTGTATATGTTAATGGTTATAGTATCGATGTTGTGAGTTGTGTAGTAGGTTCAAGTATTGCTAAACAACCTCCATTGGAGGCTGTCCAGTGGCCTAAACGGCCATAGTCATTTTGAAAAATGTAGGCAAATTTAAAATTTCGTAGTCGATATTTTAGAGAGAAGCTTTTTTAAATTGCAAACATTGAAGGTTTTTCTTTAGAAAAACTCTTTTATGATTTTTGCTAATAAATAACTAATATTAACTGAAAAGTTATAATTTAATATTTTTAATTTTTTTATTTTTTTTATTTTTTTTATTTTTTTTATTTTTTTTATCTTATTTGAATTATGTAATTACATCATAATATCTAGACACCAAATTAAAATTAACCTTATTAGTTCTTCCTTGAGCTATATATCATACTTATAATACCCTCCACAATCATTTCGTAATATTTAAGTTTTTTAAAATTAATAAAAAATTAAAAAAACTCAAAATTCATAAAAAAAAAAAAACCCCAAAAACAAAAAACAAACAATATAAATAATATAATTAAAATATTAATTAATTTTAAGATCCATAATATTAAGACTTAAGTGACAGTTAAATGATTTTAAAGTCCTATTAACTATTATAATTCTTTTCCTGTAACCTTTGAACTATATATATGATTTAATATATTTTAATTCATATTATATTGAAAAAATTACATAATTAAGCAAATCTTACTATATATTTACAATATAAAATTACACTTTTAAAAAAATTACAAAAATTAGAAAATAATTACACAAATAGCTTTTACAGTAGTTACCATGTATCAACCTTTTACCTTTTCTCTCGATCCAACTGCATGTTTTCTCCATTTAAAAACCTTAGTTTTCCATCTTGAAAATTCTTCCAATATTTCCTTTGATTTTCCCTCTCACGATTTGCATCCACTACTCTCTCCAAGATCCTCCAGTATTACGTGATTCTTGTGTAATTTTCTTGTTTTATTGTGTATTTCACTTATTCTTACTTCATACACATCTTTTCTAACGCTCTTAAAATTTTAAGATTTTTATCAAGGAAGTATAATCTTACTTAAAATGGGTGATGAATCATCTACAGAAAGTGCCAAAGGGTGTTGGAGTGGGGTTCGCCGGCAACATTATACTTGATGAAGATAAACCTAGATATCCGGCCAAGGTCATCATTGTCGAAGAAATCAAAGCAAACTTTTAAAATAGTTCTTCTCCATTTTGACTTTTTGAGAAGATTGAGAATTCAAAAAGTCAAAACACAATTCAACCCTTGACTGCTTTTCCTTCGATTTCCATGCCTGGCTCTACAAAATTGCAAAAATTCTCAAAAAAAAAAGCAACTGAGGAAATTAATGGGGTTTCTTCTTTAATTTCTTAGAATTAATTTGTGAAAGAAGAGCAGAAGATAAACAATGGAGGAGAAAGAAGAGTTTGTTTTCATGAAGGGCTTTTGGATATATGTATCGATGTCAGATTTTTAATTTTTAGTGAAACACATAACATTTATTTAGGTAGTGAATTTTTTATACATGTATCGATGCTCCAGTTTTAATAATTCGAGAATTGTAATGCGCAATGTATTACTTTGTGGGTATCAATACATTTGTACCAATTGTGTATCAATTTAGGAAATCTTTGCCCATTATTATTTTGTTGTCCATGTATCAATATCTTGAATAAATTATAAATTAAAAAATTACCCTTACGTTTATCAATACTGCAACCAAGCTGTATCAATTTTTATAAAACATATAATGTTATAGAATTTTACGGATTATAGAATCTTTGATTGTGTATTTATTTTTAGTATGTATCAATATTTTGATGAAACACATAACTTTCATTTGGATTGATGAGATTTTGATACATGTATCAAATTACGAATGTAGGTAGTTAAGTTTAGATATATGTATGGAGTATCGGGATTTATCAAAAGTAATTCCCCATGAAATACGTGATTTTGGAAGTTTTACGAGATATAAATTAATTGTTTAACTTTTCTAAATATGGGTTAAACAAAGCGAGATCAAAATGGAAAGAGTTTTCTCCTATTAAATATACAAGTTTAGTTAATTAGATATTAAATAAGTCATTATAGGAGGAAATTAAAGTTTGAATTTCAATGACATTGATTAAAAAAGTATTATTTATGTAATTTTAGTAAATATCGCTATTTTCTGTAATTAGTTTTAAAAATAATGCTATTTATGAAAATTAATGAACTACTTTCCCATTCAAATAATATCTTTTTTATTCAACAATTTTAGTATAATTTTTGAAAACTACATAATAAGTGAGAAACTATTAAGAATATGAGAGAAAGAAGGAAGAATGAAAAACACTAATGATTCTGCAAATAGAAATATTTAAAGTGAAATTTCAAAATAATTTTTACATTTTGAAAAATAAAATGTATTGGATGAAATTATAGATATAATTAACTATTTAAACTTGAGATGATCAGAGAGAGGAAGGAGGGAATGGTTAGCAAGAGTTTTAAAAAAACATTTAAAAACAAAAAAAAACTAATATAATTAAAAATATTAAAAAAATCAAAAAAGATAAAAAAATTAAAAAAATTAAAAAAATTTATAATTAATTATCATAGGAAAATAAAAAAATTAAAAAAAAAAAGAAAAGAATAAATAAGAAATTAAAAAAACAAAAAAAACATTTGAGATAGTCAGTTATATGAAATTGGAAATTAAATTATGATTGAAATAAAAAGTGATAGAAAAAATATTTTTATATATAATTTAATTATCATAATTAGAACAAATAAAAATAGAGAATTTTTTAAAAAGTTATATGTTATTGTCAGGGTGTACAACAGTACGTCCATTACCCTTTAATCAAACTATCCTTCTATAAAATGTATGTACTTTGTTTTGTCTATAAATTTTGTGTATTAAAATGTAAATGCATATTCTAATAAATACTATAATTAGATATAATTTATCTCAATATGTATATTTATTATATTTTTTTAATTCAATATTAAATTCTAGAAATACTTTTGAAATGTCAGGTATATGTAGTATAATAATTCATCTATCTCAATTTTATATAAGCGCGGATTTGAAAGTCAAACTTAATGTTAATTGTGAATTCGAACATAAAAATTTTAAGTTTTCTAAATAAAATTTAGTTATTTTAAAAACTGAATAAAAATCTTTTGTAAATCACAATACTAATAATTTAAAATAATTAAAAAGTATATGAAAAATTGTAATTAATAAATATCATTCGACTCTCAAAATTTAAATGATACCACATAAATTAGAACACGAAGTATTTATTTGATTTTCTGAAATTTATTTATAGTGCTATGAGATACTTATAGAAAACACGAATCTCATAAGTGAAACGCCGCTCATTCTTTTATTTTTTTAAAAAGAGATTTCACATTAAACAAAGTTGTAATTTAATTATGTTTTAATATTTAGAACTTTAAATCTACTAGAATTTTAGCTATCTAAATAAGCAAGAAAATCTTAAATTTTTAAAATTTCAAAATTAATTATAATTTTGCCTTATATATTCTGATATATTTAGGAGATCTATTAAAAGTTTGATTATTTCAACAAAATAGACAATCCAAATTTATAATTTTACTTTACATAGAATTAAGTGCATTAAGCAAACTTATTACATTCGGACTTTAAGGATTTATATATTTATAGAAATAGTAATTATTTCTCATAACATAGTTGGTAAAGATTGTGATATTCAACTAACTTAAGTAATTATTTATTAAATTTAATTTACAATCTTCAGAGAAGCAAAAATGTTCATGCATGATGTAACTATACGGTATTATTGGATGGACATAATAAAAATCAAATTCACATTAATTAAGTTCAAATTTTAATTATAACTTTATACGAATATCATCATCAAACTCAAAATTAATTTATTCAATAATAAAAGATTTCGACAAACTCATTTTTATATTTCTCAAAATTCTTTAATTGATTTCAAATTCTTTCTCCATTTGTGAATTTTAGTAGCTATTAAGGATCTAGAATAAGTTAAGACACTTAGAATTTCAATTTCAAACTTCAAAACCTTCTAATCTACTCAGTGCTTCCAAATCCTTTTTCAGTTCATACAAAAATAATAACAATAATAATTGTCTTTTTCCATTTGAATTTGGTTAAATGAATTATGTTGAAATTAAAAGAAAAAATTAAAAAAAGAAAATAAATAAGATTCAAAAATTACAAAAAATTGTGAAATTGCACGTGGTAGTGCGTGTGATTACTACCTACCAAAATTTAATTTTTTTAATTTTTTTAATTTTTTTAATTTTTTTATCTTTTTCTAAAAAAAATTAAAAGACATAGAACTCATAGAAATAAAATGTATCAGTAAATATTCAATCATAAATTAAAATATTTATACTTTTTTTAAAAGATAAAATAGTAAGAAAAAAATGTATATGTGTTGTCAATGATCATTGATCATTTTCTTTGCTTTAAAAAATAAAAAGGGGAGAATGTTTATTGTTCAAAGTTGAGGGAAAGTTCAATTTTAAAGCAAAATTGGGAGATTAGAAAAGCGATTTTCAGTCTTTTGTCTCATATTGCTTTGCTTTTCTCTCATGCCTTTTTCGCCCGTTCGTGGTTCGATATTAGAATTGTCCCTGGCGTAGAGAGTACGGTCATTTATTTCGATCTTTCCATACATAACCAAGAGGAAAGATGGGAATTGAAAATCGTCACTTTCTTTCTTTAAAGTCAAACACACATTTCGAGCTTTTGAGCAAATAGATATTATATACTTTGTCACTTATGTTTTGTCTCCTTCCTTTTTACTTCTTTAAAATCTTTTTTTTTTTTAAAATCTAAGTAACAATTTTTTAATTAAAAAATATTAACTTTAGGTTAAAATTAATTGATTATATAAGTTAATGGCTGCAGCAATGATAAATTAGCGAGAAAAAAATGATTTAATAATTTTATTAATAATAATCAAAACTCTAATATTTATTTATACAAGTGAAAATAAAGGTAATAATAATTTTATAAATATATTTCAATGCATGAAATAAAATAAATATAAATTTAAAAATTATTGTTTATAATGTCGATAATCTTGAGTATAATTTATGAATTATTAAGTATAAACAACAATCTGATTTTGTTTATTTATGATATTCAAAGAATAAGAAGCATAATGCACGGACATGTGTACACACACATATATCAGTATTAAATGCACATATTATTTTAATAATAATAAAATACTAAATAACATTAGATTTTGCGATAAATTCGGAGAAGTATTATTCTACTTATAAGTTAGTGAATTTAAATAAGTATAAATATCTAGGTTAAAAAATAAATATTATATAATATAAAAACGATGACATAAATTGGTGAAGATTAAAAATAACAAGGATAAAACTGTTATGAAATAATAAAATAAGAAGGACAAGAGTATTATAGAGAAAGAGAGAAGAGAGAATAATTCTTATTTCTCTTGAAAGATGATTTACAATGAAAACAACCCCTCTATTTATAGGGATAATTCCTCCTAACTTTTCTCCAAAAATAAACCTTCACTATAATACAAATACACACATTCTCTACAATACAAATACCTTTATAAACATTCACTATAATACAAATACATTTATAACACTCCCCGTTGAATGTCTATTTGATAGATAATGTGCCTCGTTAAAACCTTATTAGAGAAAACTCTGTGGGAAAAAAATCTAATGAAGAAAAAAAGAGTACACATATCTAATAATACGTATTTTGGCTGCCTCATTAAAATCTTACAAGGAAAACCCAGTGGGACAAAACCTCTTAAGGAAAAAAGAGTACAACGCGTATTAACTCCCTCTAATGAGAACATCCTTGAATCTTTACATCCCGATCTTGTGCATCATTTTCTTGAAAGTTGCAGTTGGTAGAGATTTGTTGAATAAATCAGTCACATTGTCACTTGAACAAATCTGTTGCATGTTGATATCACCATTCTTTTGGAGCTCATATGTAGGGTGTTCATGGTTCGGTTTGGGTCGGTTTTTAATTAAAATCAAAACCAAACCAATTTAGTCGGTTTTTAAATTTTTAAAATCAAACCAAATAAAATAAAATAAATAACCATCGGTTTGGTTCGGGTTTTCGATTTATAACTAGCCAATGATAAATTAATAATAGTAAAACAACAAAGACATGAGATAATTATTTCAAGTGAACATTAGGAACCAATAAATTTCTCTCTACTATCACGAGATGAATGTATCTGAATCTTCTGTTATTTTTCAACACTATTCCAAAGTTTTAGCATGTTTAATTTGCATAAATGTAGAGGTTTTTCCACTTCACATATCTAATATCCACACAGAAACAATCTATAACTTCATATAGAATGGTCAATTCTTCAAAAATCAAATAGGTAAACTATTGAAGAGTAGATGGATGTCTTAGCAAAAGAAAATAAAAAAATTCGGCAATATGTCATACCACATAGAAACAATTGGACTTAGAGTATTGGGTTTGGACATATTTTTTAAGTAATAGAATTAAAAGTGTTGTAGTGCATGGGAAATAAAGTATACTAAAACCAAATTAATGATTAAAAGATATAAAATATTTATAATTATTTATGAAAAACTACAAACATATATTCAACTAATTATAAAATTTATCGGTTCGGTTTGGTTGTTTCTTTGATTTTTGTTAGTAAAATCAAAACCAAACCAAATATCATCAGTTTTTAAAATTTAAAATCAAACCAAACCAATCCAAATCAAATGTCGATTTTTTTAATCGGTTTGGTTTGGTTTGATTTTTCACCAAACCGTGAACACCCCTACTCATATGTTTAGAAAAGTTTTGGCGAGATGTGCTTCGTTCTATCTTCTTTTATGAATCCTCTCTTCAGCTGTGCTATGCATGATACATTATTTTCATATAAAATTATGGGTACTTTGTCACATTTCAAATCATATTTATCTCTAATGAGATGTATCATGGACCTCAACCACACACATTCTCAGCTTGCTTCATGAATAGCTATTATCCCAGCATGATTTGATGAAGTGGCCACAAGAGATTGCTTTGCAGATCTCCAAGATATGACAATACCTCCATATATGAACATGTAGCTAGTTTGAGATCGAGCTTTGTGTGGGTCAGACAAATATCCTGCATCAGCATAACCAACAAGATCGGGACTGCAATTGTTAGAATAAAATAAGCCCATATCGGACGTCCCTTTTAGATACCGCATTATGTGTTTGATCCCATTCCAATGCCTCATATTAGGAGAAGAACTATATCTTACTAACAAATTAATCGAAAAGGCTATATCAGGTCTTGTAGTATTAGCAAGATACATTAGTGTACCAATTGCACTAAGATATAGTAATTTAGGACTAAGAATTTCCTCATTCTTTTCTTGAGGTCAGAATGAATCCTTATTTACATCAAGTGATTGAACAACCATCAAAGTACTTAATGGATGTGCTCCATCTATACAGAATCTTTTCAACACTTTTTCTATATAGGCAGATTGATAAACAAAGACACCATTTTCAAATGCTCAATTTGCAGACCAAGACATAATTTTTTCTTCCAAGGTGTTTCATCTCAAATTCCTTCTTTAAATAATCAATTGCATTTTGAAACTCTATTGGAGTTCCAATAAGGTTTATGTCATCAACATAAGCAGCAAGTATGACAAACTCCGATATTATTTTCTTTATAAAAATACATGGGCAAATTTCATCATTTATATAACCTTTCTTAGATAAATATTCACTAAGACGGTTATACCACATGCGTCCAGACTGCGTCAGATCATACAATGATCTTTGCAATCTAATTGAATACATTTTCTGAGACTTTGAACAATATGCTTCAGGCATCTTAAATCCTTCGAGAATTTTCATGTATATCTCATTATCAAGTGATCCATATAGATAGGCTGTAACCACATTCATCAAATGCATTTTAAGCCTCTCATATCCAGTGAAACTAATAAGATAACACAACGTTATTGCATTCATAACTAGTAAGTATGACTCTTCATAGTAGGCACCAGGCCTTTGTGAAATTCTTGTGCAACAAGGCGTGCCTTGTACCTTTGTACTTCATTTTTTTCATTACTTTTTCGCACAAAGACCCATTTATAGCCAATAGGTTTGATACCATTAGGTGTTTGAGCTATAGGTCCAAACACTTCACGCTTGACAAGTGAATTCAATTCTAATTGAATTGCTTTTTGCTATTTTGGCCAATCATTTTGTCGACATTCTGTGACAGATTGAGGTTCAAGATCTTCACTATCTTGTATGATTTTTGTTGCAACATTATATGCAAAGACATAATCCACCACCATTTTCAATCAATTAATTTCAACATCACTTGAATTTATGGATAGTTTCTAATTTTCTTGAGTCTTAGGCTCATTGATTCCTTCATGGATATCAAAATTGCTCAAGTTTTGAACATCCATGTGTGGTTATTTCGTAATGTCATCTTGACAATTTATTTTTCTTTTTCTATGATTTTGATCCTTAGAACCCAATGGTCTACCACGCTGTAGGCGTTCTTTGGACTCATTAGTTATGACCCTAGTATATGGTCCTTCAGGGATATCAATTCGAATTGGGATATTCTCTACAAGAATATGTGATTTAGTAATCTTTTTCAAATCTGCAAATGCATCTGACATTTGATTTGCAATTTTCTGCAGGTGAATAATCTTTTGTACTTCTTGCTCACAAATAGAAGCACGTAGATCAAGATGATACAGTGATGAATTTTTTCACAAAAATTTTCTTTTGATTTCACTATTTCCCCCCTAATTTTGGAAAAAACTGTCTTATCACCGGCAATATGCAAATCTGCAGTGAACATATCTTCAATTAATGGTTCAAGGTAGCGAATAATGGAGGGCGATTCAAACTCAACATAAATTTTTAACCTTCTTTGGGGACCCATCTTTGTGCGACGTGGTGGTACTATAGGCTCATATACAACACATTCAAAAAATTTCAGATGAGATATATTGGGCTCTTGACCCAGAACCAATTGTTATGGAGAAAATTTATGATAATTTATCGGTCTAAGACAAACAAGTGTTGCAGCATGCAGAATCACATGACCCCAAACAGAAGCGGACAACCTAGTTTTCATGAGCAACGGTCTTTCTATCAACTGCAGATGTTTAATTAATAACTCAGCAAAGCCATTTTGAATGTGAATATGAGCTACAAGATGTTTAATTTATATCCCAATTGATAAACAATAATTATTAAATACTTGGAATGAAAAATCTGTAGCAATATCTAGGAGAATGTACTTAATTTGATTATCAGAAAATTATTCAATTAATCGTGTTATTTGTACCAATAATTTTGCAAATGTCAAGTTGTGAGATGATAACAAGCACACATGAGACCATCTAGAGGAAACATCTATTAGCAGAGGCGGACCTACATGGTAACGTGGGGGTGCACGTGCACCTGTTAACTTCAGAAAAAATTATGTATATTTACGTATATATACCTACAGAAGGATTATATAATTGTTTGTGCACCCTCAAACACAAAAGGCAACTTGGTGTACTGGTATGGTCAGTGTATGTAATCTCTTTGTGTGAACTTAGCTTTCTGTGTTTGAATCTCCATGGCTGCATATTTCTTATCATTTTTCATAAAATTGCAAATAAAAATAAATGATATGAGATTTGAACTAGGAATCTTAAAGCATAAACTAAGTACCAAGACCATCAAATAATACATCAAATTATGTTAAGCCAACTCATTTAAATTATACTTATTAGTAGTATAGTGGATTTTATGTGGTGAACATTTTTTGATGAAGTAGTATCTATACCACATGACAACGCTTCGACTAACATGCACCCCTTTTGGTGCCCTCGTCATCTTCAAATCCTGGATTCGCCTTTGTCTATTAGGACCATAAAATATCTAAATGACCCACTAGGTGGGTGGATAGGTCCATAAATATCCACATGTATACATTCCAAGAATGCAAGGGACTCAATCTCAACCTTTGTTGGTGATGGTCTCACAATTAATTTGTCTTGATAACAAGCAGTACAAGAAAATTCACCATTTGAAAGAAGCTTCAAGTTCTTTAATAGATGCCTATTTGAATTTTCTATAATTCGTCTCATCATTATAGATTCAGAATCTCCCAGATGATCATGTCAAAGTACGAAAGTATTGAAATTAGTAAATTTCTGGTTTACTATAGAATGTGCCTCAATTGCACTAATCTTTATCCAATACAAGCCAAAAGATAAAACAGAAAACTTTTCTATAACACATGTTTGCCCAAAGACATTCTTGGTGATACCAAAAATATTCAAGATTCATCTCATCCATTGTATTGATATGATAAGCATTTTCATGGAAATCTTTAAAACTCAACAAATTTCTCTGATACTTAGGAGAAATTATAACATTATTTATGATGAGTTTAGCTCTCTTAGGCAAGATTATAAAGGCTTTGCCAAAGCCTTCAATCAAATTGTTACTACTAGAAATCATAGTAACATTTATCTTGCCCATGTTTAAATAAGAAAAATATTTTTCGTCTTTGAATATCGTATGTGTTGTACCAGAATCAATCAAACAAATATTTTCATAATTGGACAACTTGCTTTGAGAATTATCTGTATCTTAGCCTTCAAATTTTGAGACGGTAGAGTCTCGTGCTGATAACGTCTTATGAAATAATAAAACAAGAAGGACAAGAATATTATAAAGAAAGAGAGAAGAGAGAATAATTCTTATTTCTCTTGAAGAATGATTTTACAATGAAAAGAACCCCTCTATTTATAGGGATAATTCCTCCAAACTTTTTTTCAAAAGATAAACCTTCACTATAATACAAATACACACATTCATAT
>JACEIK010001049.1:134826-214653 GCA_018107945.1 Datura stramonium | reverse complement strand
TAATGTAAATTTATTAATTTAATGATTCATAAATAAATGATATAAATCGTATACTTAGTTAATGAATGTAATTGAAAAGATTCTTAGTGAAATTATTATTATTTCTTTAAAATAATTTTCAACTTTTGACATTATGAAAATGCATTTTAAGGGTATTCATGTCTATTAGTGTAACGATTCGAATATCATTATGGGACGATTAGAGGCCTAGAACATTGGAAACAAGCTAAGAGAGGGATAGAATATGCTGTGAAATATTTCAAGTATAAAATTGACCGAATTTTGGTAGCTACTGGTTCAGGGGACAGTTACAGCGAGACCGTGGTAACGGTCGGAGTCCCGCCGTAACGAATTTGGGAAGTAACTGCTAGAACCGCCGCAACGATACTATGGCCGATGTAAGTGGGTCCGCAGCAACAGATGACGGAAATCAGAAATGGGTTTTAAGTGAGAATTCTGGGGTTATTTTTCATTATTTTCAAAATGTGAGAGAGCAAGGTTTGAAGGCAGTTTCTTCTTCAGTGCAGAGAATTGATACTTTAAGGCGAGTTTCTTTATCCCTTGCCCCTGTAATGGTTATTATCGATTGTAGAAAGCTGAGAGGACCTTTTAATGATGAAGTTCTATGCTTGAAAACCCTAGGTTGATAAGCTAGGGTTAGATTATGGGGGTAATGGGATGATTAGATTAAAGGTTTATGGATGATAATCGCTTCCCAAGGACTTTATTGCTAATAATTGTGGGTTAGACGAGGATGGAGACCTAGAATTAGGTTGAATGGAAGGGTTTTTGTTACACTCCGGAAAAATATTGACGGTTAATAGGCATACGCATGGGTTGTATCGAGTAAAGAGAGTTTGAAGCGTGTGGGAAAAAGCCTCAGAAGCAGGGTCGGGCGAGGCCGGATCGTGAGGGACCAGCACGATGCGCCAACCTGCCTGTACACTGGGTAGCGCGACGTGCTAGGCAGGCCAGCGCATTGAGGGGCGCAACGCGACAGGGTGCTAGGTGCGATGGGTGGCGCGGTGTGCCACCCCTGCCATCGCCCATGCATATATGTAAGTCCTATGCTCATTTCATTTCATTCTTAACATAAGTCCCACGACCAAAGTAGAGAAGGCATGCAAGTTTCGTGAAAGTTTCCGTCAAATTACGCTACCAAGCGCCGTCCAAGTGCAAATTAACTTCAGATAACAAGTCCTAAGTCTACGAAAAGCATTTCTACGGAGTTATTTCTCAAAAATTCGCTCAGCATATTGGAACCCTGTCGAGTAAAAGTTGTCAGAATCACTCCAAATTAAATTCTAATCGGCCACAAGCATTAGGTAAGCACTTCTCCCTTCTGAACTCTCGAAAAATTGCGGGTTTTTGCCGAGTCATTCAGAGTTGAATTATAGTTGATATTATTATTGAAAGTTATCGTTATTTGCCGAATTTAATATTGAAATTATCCCTACTCTCTCAGTATAAGGGTTGAAGTTGGATAAAACCGTCGTTTACAAGTTGAAACTCAGCAGTTAAACGAAAAGTCGGCACTTGAGGTATGTAAGGCTATCCTTTTCGGCAAGTTACGTTTGTCATAAAGTTAGTACGACTTGTGTATCTATAGTACTTCAGAGTAAACCTATTGCAGTCAGTTGTTATGAATTGAATTAAGATGATAGAAATGATATAGTAACCCTCGTCAAAGTTAACCATATCCGGCTTGATTGTTGTATATGATATTCGGGGTTTGGATGTTGTTGCCTATAGGGTTATGCTCGCAGGAGTAGTATGATGTCCAGAGGGACCAGAGTGAGGCCGTGAGGGCCATATCCAGTTTTCAGAGCTTAGGGTTGTGCTCGTAGGAGTAGTATGATGTCCAGAGGGACCGGAGTGAGGCCGTGAGGGACATATCCAGTTTTTAGAGCTTACATTATGACCCATAGTCGAGCCAAGGCTCGGGGTCTAGCTACAACAGTTCCATTATGACCTATAGTCGAGCCAAGGCTCGGGGTCCAGCAACCGTAGTTACATTATGGCCCATAGTCGAGCCAAGGCTCGGGGCCCAGTTACAATAGCTATAGTATGATCCATAGTTGAGCCAAGGCTCGGGATCTTGTCATAGCAGTCACACGATAACTCACAGTCGAGCCAAGACTCGGGGTCCAGTTATAGAAGCCAGATGACTCAAACACAGATACAACTACAGGAAACCTATCAGGCTTGGAAACAGCTTCACAGAACGAGTATTCCTGAGTTACAGTATGTTTACGAACCTTTAGTAGTCAAGTAGTAGAACTGTACATTGTTTGTACTTGCCAGGACTTATGAGGGCCCAGGTAGGTTATTCTGTGTTGTTTGTACCTTCCAGACTTATGGGGGCCCGGTTAGGTCCTTGTTTGTATATATATATATTTGTTAGTTAGATATTTCAGACGGTGGTATTTCTCAGGTTAAATTCTTACCCTTCTTCCTGTTTAATTCATTTTATTCAGTTTCATTCAGTCATTACTTCGCTGCGTTATATATTCGTATATATTATACTAATGCCTATCCTTGGGGTACTGAATTACTTGCCTGCAAGTGCAGATAGATGCGGTTCGGGGCATTCTTAGCTATCAACTGGAGTTAGTAGCTCATTTAGCTCCTTTCCTCCGGAGTTGATAGTTAGAAGAGGTTTTCTCTTTTGTTGTACAGTTTATGGGTAGGTCGAGGCCCTGTCTCAATCATTATTCCACTCTTATAGGCTTGCAGGCTATAAATTTCCCGTTGTTAGCTTTTGTTGTTGGCCGTGTGGGGCCTATGTATGTTTTATTTCATGTGGGGCCGTATTTAGCTGTCAGTTAGCAACCTTATCGGTTATAGCGTAGTTTTAGTGGCCTGACTTCATTTAGTTATAACTTGACAGCATGGTGGTCTTGTCGGCTCGCATAGGATCCATGTTATTGTGTTGTTGCTGGTTAGCTGTCTTCTTTTACAGGTGGCCTTGCTGGCTAGAGGCTGTATTTACAACTGAGATATAACTTGTCTTTTTCTTAAAATAGGCTGCAGGCGTGAACCAGAAGTGCACCAGGCCAGTCAAGTAAGTCCAAATCCCAATATGGCACTAGGCGCCAGTCATGCCTCTCAAGGTGGGGCGTGATAGTTTTACTGTTAAAGTGCCCTAAAAAGGGAGGGTTTGACCTATTTAGACCCATAATTGAAGAGTAAGTAATTAATTACTCTGTGTTGTCTAGATTTTGAGCGTTCCAAAACTTTGAGGAAAGGCAAGGCTCCCGCAGAGTAGCTGAATTGCTATCTTTGAAGATAGAGGTAGGTTATGGGTAGAGGGTTAGACCCTTTATAATGACTTGTAAGCATGTGTGATAATGGTATGTGATTGGTCTTCAGACATTATTTGATATGAAATTATTTATTCGAATAAATAGGGATATCATGTTAATATGAGATGATTATGAACGGTTGTGAAATTTTTTGTAGAATTGTGATGTAAAATATTTCAAAGAAGCTATAAATTGAATCGATGATTTGTACTTGTGCAAGTGATGGAGTGGAAAGTAGACTCCTACGTGTTGAAATATACACACATAAATATATATGTATGTGTGTGTGTGTGTGTTGGTTGTGATTTGTTACATTCCGTGATGAAAAATGATTTGAATAGTAAAAGTATCCTGAGATGAGTGGCTCGTGCCCGAGGGGAGCATCTGGATGAGCGATATTATTGAGTTGCTCGTGTCCGAGGGGAGCATCCATACGAGCATATGAGTGAGAGCGGTACTACACCAATACAGTACATGGATTTCTAGAGTCCCTTGCAGGTCATGACTGGACGGAAAAAAATAAGATCCTTTGGCATGTGTGTACATTGATTATGTGGATTGAGTGTTTATGGGGATATGGCGAAGGCGTGTGCCCGTCATGTCACCATTTGTTTACTTTGTTTATGTTACATTGTAATCATATGTAAGAGGGGACGAAGTATATGCTAAGTGGTTGTGGAAATTATGGATTTTGTTTATGTATTTGGAACAAAAGACATGAACCTGATTCTAAGTGTGACACGGTCACGATGCTGGTAAGTATATAGTGGATTTTGTTTGTGATTACTTGTTGTGTTTGTAAGTGATAAAGATTTGTTTTTGTTGTTGCTCCGACTTAGTGCAATAGTTGATTTGATCTGTCAAGTATATGAACCGTTTTCTCTGATGAACTGATGAGGGTGCAACTAAGTTGAGCTACTGTCTAAGGCAGTACCATTGCAGCGGAACTCCTTCCGCTGCGGCGAGACCACTGTATCAGTCAAGTGACCACTGCAATGAAAGGTCCAATCTAGTAGGCTGTCACCTGAATAGAGCTAGTGTAATATAAATGGTTTTTGTACTTCTGTAAAATGTTGAAAATTTATTTTATATCATTGTTGCTATAATTACACATTATTATGTAAGGTTGACCGATGATGCCTACCAGTACTGTGTTATGTACTGACTTTATGCTTACACTTATTTTTTGAGTGTAAAGTTAGAACCAGGAAGTTCCTTCTGTCCTCACCTGTGAAGCAACAACAATTTTACTTGAAATGTGAGCAGGCCAAGGAGGCAGTATCACTCTCCCGTTGAAGATGTCCTTCCCTTTCGGACATTTATTTCATTTGTGTTTTAGACTTAGTCGTTCTTAGAGTTGTAAGTAGACGTATTGTGGAATGACAATATGATTTTGGGATTAGTTTAGTTTAGTTTAGTTTTGGTTGTAAGAGGATTGTTACTGCTTCTGATGACGCCTTTCATTTATTTATAAATTCTTATCTCTTTCTGAATGTTTGATGTTGGGGTATTTATTGGAGATCATTGGTTTGTCCCCCTGGGGATTAGTGTGGGTGTCAATCATGGTCATTTGGGTCATGAAAAAGTTGGTATCAGAGCCCTAGGTTCATTGATCTCATTGCACTAAGATAGGTCTAGTAGAGTCTCGCGTTTTGGTGTAGAGACGTCCGTAACTTATCTTCGATAGGCTGCAGGTATTTAGGAAAACTCCCTTCTTCCTTTCTTTCATGCGATTACTTGATTCCAATTGGTATATGGTGATTCAAATTGGTATCTAACAACTTTTCTTCTTTCTTTCTCAGATGGTGAGAGCACGCGCAAATGGTAACAGAGACACAACACCCGAACCAGTAGTTGCGGCTGCAATTCGCGGCAGTGGAAGGGGTAGAGGTCATGGACGGAGGCCTGCTGCTGCTAAAGGAGGGACTCGTACTCTTGCTCCAGTAAGGGAGAGGTCTGCATCTCTCATGCCACCAGCAGTACAGGAGAAGGTGGCTGTTGAAGTTGAAGTTCCGACTCAAGGGGAAGCTCCTACCGTTCCAGCATCCTCTGAGGTTCTGGCTTAGGTCCTCAATCTCTTGAGTGGTCTCATAGGTAATAGAACAACACCGATAACTCCTGTAGGGAAGCAACCGGGGATACAGTATGCAACTGTTGTGGCTCCTCATATTGATGACTTGTCGAAAGCTGTCATGTTCCCGAGAAAGGTAGTGTGACCAGTGATGACGAGGGAGGAGCATGACTTGTTTTGGAGGTTCACCAAGATGAAGCCTCCCACTTTATATGACACTGAGGCAGAGGATACCTATGAGTTCATTATTGATTGTCATGAGAGGCTCCACAAGATGGGGGCGGTAGAGAAGTGTGGTGTGGAATTTGTTACTTTTCAGTTGATGGGGGATGCTAAGCTCTGGTGGAGAATTTTTGTAGAGTGCAGACCAGCGGGGTCATCACCATTGACTTGGACCCAGTTCTACTCCACCTTCCTAGAGAAGTATGTTCCCCGCACTCTGAGGGATAGGAGACAAGATGAGTTCACCCCATCAAGCAGTGGAACTCATCTGCAGCATACGAGGCTCGATTTCATTCCCTTTCCAGGTATGTCCTACCTTTACTGCCCACGAAGGAGGAGAGGATCAGACAGTTTGTTAAAGGCCTGAATGTGGGTCTCCAAGTCTCAGCTCTTCAGATGGTCTCCTCATGTAAGACCTTCAAAGAGGTGGTGGAGTATGTGAAGTCTGTGGAAGAGGTGAGACAGGAGGGATATGCAAAGAACATCGAGAAGGAGGCTCAGAGAGTGGGTTCCTTTAACAGTTCTTTTACTAGGGCTCCGGCACCGCAAGGTGTCTCTGGGCATGATGTGCCGTGAATTTACAACACTTGACACTCAAAACTTAGAAAGTATGCATGGTCTTAGGTGTGTATACAGATATGATCCACTTTTACTTTATTTTCAGAAAAATTATGTATTGGAGTTGAAATGTGCAAAAGAAGAGAAAAGAGTGTTGAAAATGGTGAATTGCAGATCTTAGTACGAGTCGTACCTTGGAAGTACGAGCCATACATAATATTCATGATAAAATTCAGAGGAACTGCATAAGGCACTGGCCATGTACGACTCTTGGTACGAGCCGTACCATCCTGGTATGAGCCGTACTATAGCAGTCGTGGAAAATTACAGAAATATTGCACTTTTTTTAGCTCATGGTACAAATGGAAGATATGAGTCATGATGACCACATACGACTTGAACTAAAGAGCCGTGGTGAACTTTAGAGAAAATGTGATTGGTAGATCCTAGGGTACGAGGAAGTCATGATATCAAGGTATGAGTCGTACCACAACACTCGTGAAAATATTCAGAGGATGCCCGACTTTATAAGATCAGACCACGATAGGCATTGTACAACTCGGAAGAGCATTGTATGAGTCGTACCAACTTCTAGGACTTAACCAAATACAAGACTACTGAGCATTGTATGAGAGGAAGCCCATGACTCATAGGTTCATGGTATGAGTTGTAGGATCAGGCAACAGTTAAATTAGTTTCCCTATTAATTTAGGAAAAAGTTCTAATTATTTGTATAAATACTTTTCAAGGTTATTTTTAGAAAATCAAATCCTACTTCAACTAGGAAAAGGAGTTACAAATCCCTATTCCACTCCGTGAAGGAACAAGGAAGGCTTACTCTACTATTATAAATACCCTTCATTTCTATGTAAGTGTAGTAATTTATAGAGAGGAGAGGAGGACAAAATTGAATTAGTAGATGTATGAAGATTAATTTTTGTGATTTTTTATCAAGTTTTGAGGAACAATTCTTGGGATCAAATTCTTGAATTCCTACATTGTTCTTGAGATTGTTCTTTGATATTCAAATATGATTTTCTTCCATTTGTTTCTATAAGTATTTAATTATGTGTTTGTCTATGAATGCAAATTATAATCCTACAACCATGAGAGGCTAAAACCTCCACAACTAGGGATTGTGGGAACCATGGTGGATTAACGAAATAGGGTTACACAATGGTGATTCAAAACCAATGCTAAATACTTGTATTGTATTCTCTTCATCTTTAAATATTTTTTATCGGTGTACAATATTAGGACTTTCCCAAATTCTTTAATTTCTTGAACCTAGAGAAGTAGAGATTAGGAAAAGAGAATTACAACAAAGCCTTGGTCTTTATGATCATTGTATTAACTTGAGTTGTGGTCGTAGGATAGTTAAATTTGAAATATATTGATAACGGTTAGTTTGAAATCACTCATGAGGCTTAACCCGGTGATTGAGTAAAGTCATCCAATAGGAACAAACTAGTCGTTTGGATGAACCCTAATTATCAGATCTACAAGTACAGACCGAATAGGGGCCTAAACTCTTGAGTAGATTTCCCATGGAAAGGAGCTTACTCCAAGATCTGACTCCCCCCATGTAGGAGTTCGGGAAGGCCAAAAGTAAATAAAGAGTGGTAGAAGAGAATAAAGTGTTACGCCCATTCTTTTCTTTCATAGCTGGAGCAAATGGAAGGAGACGTCGTGCAAGCCGAAGACTTTGACAGGTGTCACATTGGGATTGATCACGTGTGTACACCTGAAGTAGTTATGAACCCATGGGGAATACTTACCCTAGTTATTTGCGAATCTTGATTTAAATCACACATATAATTTTGTTTTAATCTTGTTTTTTTAAAACACCTAATTTGGAGATAACTCACCAACAAGTTCAATAATCGACATTAGTCTAGATCTTACCCTATTTCCCATGGATTCGATCCCAACCTCTTAGTTGGGTTCTATATTGACAACAACCGCTTTATACTTTGTCAGAAAGTGTGAGTTTGAGCGTTATCAAGGCGCCCTATTCAGTCGGCCATGCAGGTATCAACCGGGGGTTCGCCTGGGATAGCTTTGTGACCATCAGGTGTAGTTGGGGGTACTCAGGTTATTCGTTCAGACTTTGGAGCTTGCCCTGTTTCCACTATTTCGGCTCAAAGGCCCGTGATTGAGAAGGTCTATCATGAGTGTGGTGAGTATGGCCACATCCGTAGATGGTGCCCCAGGTTCGGACAGGGTGAGCAAATTGTTCTTCACCCATCTCCTCGAGCTCCAGCCCCTGTTGGGAGAGGAGGTAGTGCATTCAGTCAGGACGTCCACAGTTGGGATGAGGTAGTCAGCCAGCCGTTAGAGGTGGTGCTCAGCAGGGTAGAGGATGTGCTCAGATGGGTATGGGTAGCACCCAATCAGGTAGAGGAGTGGCACAGCCCAAACGAGGTGGTTCTCAGATGGGTAATCAGACCCATTTCTATTCTTTTCCTGGTGGGCCAAAGGTAGAGGCTTCAGACGCCTTTATTATAGGTATTATCTTCGTGTCAGAAAAATGACTATTTAATTGTTTGATCCGAGTTCTACATTTTTTTATATGTCTGGTTACTTTGCATTGGGTTTGGATCTTGTTTATGATATGCTTGATACTCCTATCCGTGTGTTTACTCCTATTGGGGATTCAGTGGTGGTGGATAAGGTCGTTCGTGATTGTGTTGTTGATTTCATGGGGTTTGACACTCTGACAGACTTAATGATCTTAGACATGGTGGATTTTGATGTTATTTTGGGAATGATCTGGTTGTCCCCTTACCATGACATTCTAGATTTCCATGCTAAGAACATCAGTATATAGGGGCCAGGGACGTCTAGGTTGGAGTAAATTCTTTAGTTTAGGGAAGGAACTGCTCTTAAGAAACTCATCTCTTATATTCGTGCCAGTAAGCTGATAGAGCGGGGTTGTTCAGTGTATCTAGCGCATATTCGGGACACTAGTTCTAAGGGTCCTTCCATAGAGTCGGTCCCGATTGTTTGTGAGTTTTTAGAGGTGTTCCCTGTAGAATTGCCCGGTATGCTGTCGGACCGTGACATTAACTTCTATATAGATTTAGAGCTAGGGACTCGACCTATTTATATTCCTCCGTACTGTATGACCCCTCCTGAGTTGAGAGAACTCAAGGAGCAGTTGCAGGAGTTTCTTAGTAAATGGTTCATTAGACCAAGTGTGTCACCATGGGGTGCCCGGTTTTGTTTGTGAAGAAGAAGGATGGTAGTATGCGGATGTGCATCGACTACCATTAGTTAAACAAGGTGACTATTCGAAACAAGTACCCTCTTCCTCAAATATATGATTTGTTTGTTCAGTTACAGGGGGCGGCTATGTTTTCAAAAATTGACTTGAGGTCAGGTTATCAACAACTGAAAATTCGGGCTGAGGATATTCCCAAAATAGCCTTTCGGACCAGGTATGGGCATTACGAGTTTTTTGTCATGTCATTCGAACTCACTAATGCCTCAGCTACGTTCATGAGCCTGATGAACGGTATTTTCAAAACTTACTTGGACTCCTTTATTATTGTATTTATTGACGATATCTTGGTGTATTCTAAGACCAAGCAGGGACATGAAAAACATTTGAGAATTGTGTTGGGATTACTGAAGGAGAAGCAGTTGTATGCTAAGTTCACCAAGTGTGAGTTTTGATTGGAGTTAGTGTCTTTTCTAGGACATGTGGTTTCCAAGGAGGGAATCCAAGTTGATCCACAAAAGGTGGAGGTGGTCAGAAACTGGGCGAGGCAACCTAATGTGACGAAAATTAGGAGTTTTGTGGGGCTGGCCAGTTACTACCGTCGGTTCGTGAAGGGTTTCGCCTCCATCACTTTGTCACGACCAAGTTGGCACAAAAGGATGTACCTTTCTAGTAGTTATAGGAATGTGAAGCAAGTTTCCAGGAACTCAAGACTCTGCTAACCACAACACCTATCCTAGTGCTACTAGTGGAAGGTAAAGACTTTGTTGTTTATGGTTATGCCTCATGATTTGGGTTGGGTGTTGTGTTAATGCTGGAAGGGAAGGTTATTGCTTATGCCTCGAGATAATTGAAGGTGCATAATAATAATTACCCCATGCACGACCTAGAGTATATTGCCCTAAAAATTTGGAGGCACTACCTGTATGGAGCTCGATGTGAGGTGTTCACGGATCATCACAACTTGTAGTATGTGTTCTCCCAAAAAGATCTCAATTTGAGGCAGAGGAGATAAATGGAAGTTCTTAAGGATTATGATATCACTATCCTGTACCATCCAGGAAAGGACAATATTGTGGCAGACGTGTTGAGTCGGAAGACGGTGAGCTTGGGCAGTTTAGCTTGCTTGAAAGTTGCTCAGCGACCGATGGCCAGAGAAGCTCAGACTTTGACAAACAGTTTGGTGAGGTTGTCGTTGACTAAAACATGTGTAATATTATCTATCATGGAGGCTAAGTCATCCCTGTTAGAGGAAATCAAAGCAAGACAGTTCGTAGATAAAAAGCTGGTTAAGATTCGAGATAAGGTTTTACGGGGAGAAGCCAAAGAAGCAATGTAGATGATGAAGGGGTCCTGAGAATAAAGGGAGGGTGTGTGTGTGTTTCCTGAGTTGGTGAGTGATAAGGGGCATATTTATATGCCAAATCGATACTCAAATGTATAGCTTTTGCCTTGTTTGTCTAATAATGTGTGTACATTCTCATGTAAATAAAGAAGCAATGTAGATGATGAAGGGGTCCTGAGAATAAAGGGAGGGTGTGTGTGTGTTTCCTGAGTTGGTGAGTGATAAGGGGCATATTTATATGCCAAATCGATACTCAAATGTATAGCTTTTGCCTTGTTTGTCTAATAATGTGTACATTCTCATGTAAATTGTACTAAGTGTGATTTATACTAACCAACATGATTAGCGTTGTTTTGTAGGAAAACATGCTTTGAGGAAGAAAAATGTCAAGTGTTGGGAGAAATTAAGATGCACTCCTGAACGAGCAAGGAAGCGGTTGGTTAAGCAAGGAACACAAGGGCTCCGCGATGGAGCCGTGACACGCTATCGCGCATGCACTCGCCCCTCGGGAAGGAAAATGGCACAAATTCCAAGTGAGGGTCCGCGATCAGCCGTGCCACGTTGGGATTAATTTCCTGCACCTTGCATTTCCGTAGAGGGTCCATCGCACCGTGGCACGTTGGCTATGCTCCGCGATGCATGCCGTGCCACGTTGGAAGCAGTTACCTGGGCGGAAAATTTCCAGAGAGCTTCAAGGTTATGCACCGTGTCACGGAGGCAAAGGTTCGCGATGCACTCCGTGACACGTTGCTTCTGTTATTCGGGAAAATTTATCCCTAGATAAATAGAACACTTAGGTTCATTTTTAATTATTCTCGACTTGGTAGAGCAAGAACGTGGGTTACAAAAAACTTTGAGACGCAAAATTTGTAGGTTTTCTCATCCCTTTCTTCTTCCTTTTCAATTGTTTGTATGATTAACACTATTTAATGAGTGGCTAATTCTTTCAGCGAGGTTATAAACCATTGTATTGAAATGTAATTATTGGGATTATCCGGTTTGTTTCATCTTTTCTTCTATGGTTGTTCTATTTAATTCTTGTTCTTACTACGTTAATATCGGCCAATGTTAATGTAAATCCAAAAGTCCGGTTTCACCCGAGAGGGCAAGAAATTGGAAAGTTGTAAAATTAATAGGATATGATCTTTTCTTGGTTTGGGAAAATTAAATTGATTTGAATTTTCCAGATAGAAATATACCGAAAGTCGTATTAGTCATGTAACTGGCTTTGTATAGCTAGAACTGGAATTTCTTCTTATCACGAAAATGTAGGTGGAAGGTTCATGATTCTTAAGTTGGGTTAAATACTTAATCCATAGGCATAAGTTCGACTAGCAAACTGTGAGGAAAGATAAAACCATGTATATTGATAATTAATTTTTACATGTTCGTTTTTAGCCTCAAAGATGCTCACATCCATAGTTCGATTCAACCGTATAAACATTTTACTTTGTTATAAAAATAGTTTCCAAAATATAAAAACTCTTCTTTACACTGTTGTCTTCATTATTAGCGTTTTAGTAAATTAACACTTGAAAAGGTTTTACCCGTAGTCCAGCCTCGTGGGTTCGACATTTCTGGTTCTCCAAAAAGAGCCACTATATTACTTGTACGGACCCGTACACTTGCGGGCTCATCAAGTTTTGGATGCCGTTGTCGGGGAATAGGCAATTGGTGAATTTTAATTTTTATTTTACGTGTTAGTTTGCTATTTCAATATTTTAGTGTTGACAACTTGGTCTTTGCCTGTATTTTGCGGATAACATCGCATTCTGTTGAACACCGGCAAGAGACAAAGGTTTGGTGGATCCATCCTAGGAGCCGGGAAGAAAGCCATCGCCAACGGAGAGAAGCTCTAGGGAAAAAGTTGCACAAGCCGTACAAACTATTATGGAGCAACCGCAGTAACTACTCAATGTATGGCAGATGATTAGTGCCCGAGGAATTAGCAACCAGGCCGTGCTAGCGATGTGGCAATCCCACATGCTAGTAATGTTACATCTAGCATTCGCAAACTCCGAGCCAGAGGGAGGTTCGAGCTTAAACAGTAATATGGTGCACCGCGCACACAAGCGGCGCGCGTGTCTCCCTCACGAGATCCACAACAACATCTTCGTAATTTTTTCGGGGATAAGTGACACTTACATCCGCCGGAGTGTCAACAGACACGCTTACACTTTTCCCATGTTCACTTTTGGGAGATGCCAAGAGGTGGCCGAAAGCCGAGCCACCAAACTCTATCACCTCATGGGATGATCTTGCAAAGAAGTTCTTGATCCGATTCTTTCCTCCTAAGTAGAAACAACAAGGCTTAGAAGTCAAATACTAAGTTTTAAACAAAGGGAAGGAGAGAATCAGATCAAGCTCGGGAGAGATTTAAATCATCAGGCTGGTGGACCTGTCCTCATCACCATCGGGCCAAATGATGTGCCGGTGCACACTTTTATAGAATGTTTGGAACCCCACACAAAAATTTTGCCGGATTCGGCAGCCGGGGGACAAGCTTAGAAAAGACTTATGAGGAGCCGTATATTTCGTTTAATCGTATTTCTCAAGTAGGAAATCCGAGTGGAATGCGGACTCTTCAAGGGGAGGAGCAAGGAAAGCAAATGTGAGTCTTGGAAGTGGATGGGCTTACACTATCAGCCGTACGCATAGCCGCCTTGTAGAATCAATTGAACACCCACTGCAAGAACATGAACTTGAGCCGCCCAAGCCCCAAAGAATGTGAAAAGTGTTGCATTTGTTTAAGTGTGCGGAGCAATGAACACTCACCGAGTGTTGTGGAGCAAATCCGTACTGTGAACTTTGTCGGAATGCACAAAAGAGCAATCACCAACAAGTATGGGAATAGCTACAACTCTAATTGGAGGAATCACTCCGAATTTCTCTTTTGGGTAGCAACAACCATCGTGCGTAGTTCGAGTCGTGGGATGCATTTAATCAAGGAGGGCCACAGAACTATCAGCACAATACAGAAACAACAATGCCCTCCTCCACCACCATCACCCAAATAAGCAATAGATGTTCAAGAGCTGGTAGCGTAGCTGTTTAATTGCAAAGCTGGACATGTCAAATTGGCAGCCGATGTTAAAAATATTCACCTGGCTACCAAGGCTCGAGTATCAATTTGGGCAATTTGCCGGAGCCCGTGAACACCAGCCGAGGAGGACTCCCGCTGGGACACATCCCAACCCCAAAGGTGTAAATGTAGTGACCACGAGGAGTGGTTTGTAGCTGAAGGAGGTGGAACCCGAAAGACCACCTCAACAAAATGAGTAGCAGGTTTTGAGAGGAGCAATGATGAGAGGGGAAACACAAAGAGGCCGAATCGAAAGACCCTCCACCCCCTCGTTCCTCAACGATTAAAGAAGCACAAGGAGGAGGCGTGCTTCAAGAAATTCATGGAGGTGCTTAAACATGCACACATTAACTTACCTCTTGTTGATGTTTTGGTGTGAGTGCCCAAGTATGCAAAATATATTAAGGACATCGCATAACAAAAGCAAAAGGCTTACCAATATGCCACTTAAGTGTTCTACAGGGAGTGCACTTCCCGATACAAAACCGGTTGCCACGAAGCTCAAAGATCCCGGAAGCTTCACAATTCAATTAACACCTGCAAAGTATCTCGAGCTCGCGGGCTTATGTGATTTGGGAGCGAGCATTAACTTGATGCCATATCTTGCATTTAAGAAGTTAGGTCTAGGAAGACCTAGACCTACAAATGCTGATTTTGCAACTTGCGGATCGTTCCTTAGCAAGCACCCGCACGGCACAGGGAGGACGTGCTAGCAAGTCGGCTCTCAATCTTCCCTAAGTGATTTTGTTTGTGTCAGACTTTGGAGCCGTACGCGAAGTCCCATTTATTTTGGGACGGACCTTTCTGGCAACCGGGAAAGCGCTCTATAGATGTAGTCAGCAGCTCGCCAACCATGCGAGCACACAAGGTCGAGGTGTTCGATGTGTACAAGGCCACCAAACTCCCTACTGGGGAGCGAGGAACTCTCGTTGATTAATGCACTTGGAGCAACCTGAGTGCCGCTCGTGGCGTTGAACAACGAGAACTAAAGGGAGAGCCCCGATAGAGGTTAGCTTGATGAGGGTGTGGACGCCGTGAGAAAACGTCCGTCACCCCTAGGGGCGTAATGAGCTCAAACGACGTCGAGAAGCCGAGACCTGCAAACTGTGCGCTGCACGGGAGGTAACTCGTGAATTGTAATTGTAAATTGTACATATGAAGAAGAAAAAAAGAAGAAAAAGATTTTTATTTTTATTTAATATTTTTTGTAGTATAGGAGTGTAAATAGAAAACTAAAAATATTTGTGTTTTTCAAACTTTGGAATTCTAACCGATTTCGTGTGGTAAGATGTTTTACAAAGCTGACGGGAGGGAAAATGCAAAGAAATGCAAAGGAGAAAACGAGGTAAGAATTTTTTTTTTTTTTTTTTTTTAAAGTGACACGTTGAAGGCAAAAAACCTCGAATTTTAAAAAAATTCCAGTAATGCTCGCGCGATGGCTCCGTGTCACGGAGGCTGCTCCCATGCTTCCTCCGTGACACGTTGACGCAGCTAATCGTTGCCGTGGTCACACCGGTCACCGCCACCCGCGAAAATCCCACTTTAAACCTCAAACCCCTCATTTCTCCCACTTTCCCTCTACCCTCCGCGACAAAACCCCCAAAATCCCCTCCCCCTCAACGTGTCACGGCATTAGGATTGAAATTCACCAACTTTTCTTCGATACCATCGAATTAAAGGTATGTTCTTGAACTCAACTTCAATTTTTAGCTGTACCCCGATTTCTAGTATGAACTAGAAGGAATCCATGCCCTAGATAGAAATTGAGCTTAAATACATTTAAGTTGTTGTTAATTGTTGTTCGTAGTATCGTTGAGATCATATGAACTAGATAATTATATGCTTAATTGAATTTTGTGCGAAATTGTAGCTAGGGTTGGGTTGTGAATTTGAAAAATTGAATTGAGGAGGAATTGTTGAAAAATTGTGGGTTGTGCATGTTGGGTAATTTGAATCGTGTTATGCTTATCGTGTTATGCGTAAGAAACGATGAAATTATCGGGGGTGCAAATTGGGTGAAATTCCAAGAACTTATCAAATTACATGAAAATCGGGAAATTGCTTAGTTTGAGTTTGTGGAATATTCTTATTTTTCTCGTTTTCTTTTAGCTGAATGCGATGTAATGAAATGATTATCGATAGTATGTTGGAATTAGTTGTACGAAGTCTGAGTAGCACATAGAGGTTATACTGTCGAATTTTAAGAAGGCACGAGGCAATTTTGCTTTTTTTTTTCTTTTGTTTAGTTGTTCTAGTTTTTGTATCTTTTTGTAAATTAGAATAAATGGATCTTGCCAAAATGCATAATGTGAGCTAAAGACTAAGTGTGGGATGGCGAGCCAAGAAACCCAACCTTAGTCGAAGCTAAGACTGACTCGACTAACATTATTCTTGTGTTTGTTTTCTTTGGCCAGGGGACAATGTCCTATGAGAAGCTTGAGGACAAAGGCAAAAGGCGCATCAACATCGAGCGCGGAAGAAAAAATTAAGGCCCCAGGGCGGCAGTCAGCGTACCCGCGGTTCACGCGGCCGGCCAATGTAATATGGAACACGATGGGTGTAGGAGGGAGAAATGGTATACCAAACACAAGAAAACAAATACTTCCCGAGGAGCATATTGCACGAACCATTGGCACGAGTTCCCAGGATGGTGCATCGGATTGGCCATTCTGGCAGGCTACGTTTCATTTTCGACGAGCCCCGAAGTGCGACTTGCACTTAATCAGAATTCTACGCCAAGCTGGAACCGACACTAAGAGTCACACCATCAAAATAAGGGCGGATTGTCACAGTAGACCGCACCACCTCAATGCCATCCTAGGGCGCAGGAATATAGAGACGCCCGTACTCAAAATGACTGAATATGCTCCACCCTGTGCAGATATCGAGACGCACGTTATGTGGGCCGGTCTACGGCACGTTGGAGCTTGAGGCACAAGGAGAGGAGCTACCATCGAGACCTTATACACGGATGAACGGGAAGCGGGTCTGGCTTCGTCATTTGCTCTGTTTGATTCGGGGTGCACATGGCGGTGTGACCGGGATCGTGTATGCTTGGTATACGCCGATGAAAGAGTGGGAGATAAATGTGGGCGGTGATCATATCCGCCATGAGGAGAGCCCGGTTGCATCAAGTGCACGTGCGAGACCGGCGGGGCTGGCGACTGCGTTCTGAGGGCCTTGAGTGAGAGGAGGCCCTAGACTACATCCGCGAGATGGAAGCGGTGTGCCATAAACGTTACAAAAACTAAGGCCTTTAGACACCACTCACGGGCTGTTCTCATTGGGTAGAGCGACATGCTGGGCGGGTAATACATGTCCCGCATGTTCGGGATACGAATGCTCCAGCTACGCATGGGGCGGGAGGCAGAACGCGGAGGACGAGCTATGGCGGCTCGACTTAGATTACCCATTTGGCGAAAATGCCGGGGCACTATGTCGGGTGGGCCCGGCTTTTGTGGGCCTGTAGATGATGATGTCCCCACGGGCGAGGGAGCCACGTCGCGATGATTCCGATGTTGAGTCGGAGGAGGGCCAGATGGTGGAGACTCGAATATGGGGGATGGTAGCGGCACGTGAGGAAGTGGAATACTTTGGCCCGATCGGGGTTTCACGAACCACCTTTATGTTTTGTAATTGTATGAACAGGACGGTGTTCGATTTTAAAGATGTGGGGGTAGGTAGTTAGGTGGAGTGCTGAATTTTGCCTTATTTGTATATCATCGCATGTTTTTTGTCTGTTGTTTGTGTTTGTTTTTAATGTGACTGTTGTTTCATGTGTATGTTCATTTTTTAAATATTGTTGTCGTGAAGGCGTAGTTTTGTGTCTTTGTGGAATGTTATTACTTGATATGTAAATAGTTGTTTTGTCGAAATCATCGATATTTTTAAAAAAAAAATTCGTGACCTTTTGTTTGGAGTTTCTCGGAGTTTGTTTCGGTTCTTTTGCGAGAAGGAATACATTGAGCCCAGAAGTCGTAAATAAAGTGACCACTTCTCTATGATGGATGGATAGCGGCTTAGTCCCTAAGGAAAGTTAGTCGATAGGAGTAGTTATATTTCGTTTTTTTAATTTTTTAATTTTTTTATTTTTAGTTGGTTTTTGTTGGTTGTATCCCATGCATGTTGCTACTTTATATTACGGCATCTTTGTTAGTGTTGTACATAATTATATGGCAAAGATGATTCGTAGAAAGCATGCAAATTTTTGTACATATGTAGAACATATGCCATAGAATTCGATTCGGTGTGATTTTGAGGCTTAATTTTGAATTCTTGTGATTAGGCGATTAAGAATCTATGAAGTCATCTTGAGTTGAGCATGTGCATCGAGTGTATAGTGAATTGTTTATTCCATCTTGTAATTCGATTGTCTAGAACACCTTTGTCGGTATTATGCAGAAAGCAAATGAAGGAAGTGTAGTGTAGGAAAGGATGCTTAGGCATTTTTTTGTCAACCAAAAGTTTTTCTTGTTTTTCTTTTCATATCTACCTTGAAGATTAAATCCTAGTTAGCCCGTTGAGCCTTTAGCCTTTATAAATTTTTCTTTTCCGGTTTTTCTTTTGTCGAAAAGGGTGTGAACCAAGTTAACCCCTTCTTTTCATGGTCCTTAAACCAAATCAGAAACTCTTAAGCGCTCAAGAAAATGAATTTACCCATGGTGTCAAGGAGTGAAATGATAAAAGAAAGGAAGGGAGAAAAAAGAAAAGTGAAAAGAAAGAAGAAGAAAAAAGGCCGAGGGTGAAATCGCCAGATTTGAAGGGAAGAAAGTTGTTTAACTCAATTTTCTCTTCGTTGAGAGTGCGTTATAGAGATGGGTGATAAGTACAAAGATAAACTTCAAAAGGAGGAGGAAGGAAGAGAATAATTTAGAAGTTGATGGGATGTGTGAAAAGCGCTTAAAGGAAGCTAGTTACTGTATTGGTCGGCGGTATATACTAGTTCCCGCGTAGCTTACATTACAACCGTTAAGTCTACGTGATCTTACATCACACATCCTTATATTAGTGGAGTAATACACTAGAGGCAGGCTTATAGGTCATGACACAATGCATGTAGATTCGTTTGGGAGAGTGAGCGAAATTTGTGTGTATATATATACCGGAAACATGAATTTCCTTGAGTTCATGTGTTGAAACAGAGGAATCTCTCTTATGTTGTGAGGGCACATGTTTGATGATAGAATAAATTCGTGGCGGATATCTTGGTCAGCTAATATGCATGAGTTTGCCGATGCTCGAGAGTCGATTCTTGTGCTAGGGGTCTTGATTTAATAAGTATCGTTGTAATAATGATACTATGCATGTTTTTCTTGATGATTTGTTTTGAACATATCGGTATAGCATCTTCGGATTAATAGAGCCTAAGTAGCCATAAGGGGATATCAATTTCATGAGGTGTATAAGTATTGTTCGGGGCGAACCAAGATTTTAAGTGTGGGGTAGGTGATAAGGGGCGTATTTATATGCCAAATCGATACCGAATGTATAGCTTTTGCCTTGTTTGTCCAATAATGTGTGTACATTCTCATGTAAATTGTACGGAAGTGTACGTTTTATACTAGCAACATGATTAGCGACGTTGTTTTGTAAAAACATGCTTTTGACAGAAGAAAAATGACATGTTGGGAGAAATCAAGTACTGGGAGCATTTCATAAGCCAGTTGGATAAGCAAGGAACACAAGGGCTCCGCGATGGGCATTAAACCTTGCATTGCCATCCTTGGATACAACTCTGCTGAAATTAAAATTGCAAGAAATTCCGGTGAGGGTCCGCGATCGGGCCATGCCACGTTGGGATTAATTTCTCGGACTTTGCATTTTCGAGAGAGGGTCATGATTGCAGAAGTGGCACGTTGGCTATGCTGCGATGCATGTCGTGCCACGTTGGAAAGCAATTACAGGCGAGACAATTTCAGAGAGCTTCAGCGTTTACCGTGTCACGGAGCGGTGCTCACGATACACTCCGTGACACGTTGCTTGTTATTAGGAAAATTTATCCTGGTATAAATAGAACACTTAGGTTCATTTAATTATTCGACAGTGGAGACGAGACGTGGAGTTACGGGCGATTTGAGGGACGAAAATTCTTAGGGTTTTCTCTATCCCTTTCTTCTTCCTTTCTATTGTTTGCATGATTTCCATTCATTTAACGATGTTCAATCCACAAATGAGTGGCTAATTCTCTTTCTTCTTGAGGTTATGAACTATTGTGTTGAAATGTAATTATTGAATTGTATGTTTATTTTGTCTTTTCTTCTATGGTTGTTCTATTTAATTCTTGTTCTTATACGTTAATATCGCCAATGTTAATGTAAATCCAAAAAGTCCGGGTTCACCCGAGGGCAAGAAAGCGAAAGTTGTGAATTAATAGGATATGATCTGTTCTTGGTTTGGGAAAATTGGGAATTGATTTACCTTCGGGATAGAAATATACACGAAAGTCGTATTAGTCATGTGTGGAATCGGTTTTGTATAGCTCAAGAGCTTGAATTTCTTCTTATCACGAAAATGTAGGTGGAAGGTTCATGATTCTTAAGTTGGGTTACCATCTGAGAGTTTTAATCCATAGGCATAAGCTCGGAGCCCCAACTTAGCGGGAGGAAAAAGATGAAGCCATGTACATCAATAGTTTGTTTCTTTACATGTTCTTTGTAGCCTCGGCATGCTCACGTTCATAGTTCGGACTATTTGTATAGATATCTTAGTTTTAGTATAAAAATATATTTTCCAAAACACACAAACTTTTCTTTACTTTATTCTTCATTGTTGTAGTTGTAGTAAATTAACACTTCAAGAGTTTCACCCGTATTCCTACATTCTGTGGGTTTGACATTAGGTTCTTTAAAAAGAGCCACTATATTACTTGTACAACCCGTACACTTGCGGGCTCATCGAGGATACTATCGGAGATTTGTTGAGGTTTTCATCTATTACCAGCGCCATTGACAAAAATTGACCCAAAGAAGGAAGTTCAATGATCGGAGGCTTGTGAGAGGAGCTTTCAGGTTGAAGACCAACTCACCTCGGCCACCCACGAACCCTGTGCTTTTCCCACTAACATATCGCCCAGTAGTAGTAGCTTCCTCCTCTCGCCCGTCTCGCCCTTATAACAACTACGGAACCCAAATCGGTGTTAAGCCTACCTAAGGGGACCGATGGGTTTTGTGGTGTATTGTGATGCTTCTAGGAATCGGCCTTGGTTGTGTATTGATGTAGCACGTAAGGTTATAGCATACACTTCCAAGCAACTGAAGGTTCATGAAGAGAATTACCTGACCCATGATCTTGAGTTGTATTGTGATATTTTCATTGAAGATTTGGATACAATTGTGTACGGGGTCCATATAGATGTGTTTACGGACCACAAGAGCCTACAATATATGTTTACGGAAGGACCTAAATGCAGCAAAGAAGGTGGTTGGAGCTACTCAAGGATTATGATATGGTGTCTTTACCATCAGGAGTAAGGCCAATGTAGTAGAATAAGCACTTAGTAGACTCTCCGTAGGAGAGTGTGTCCCATGGTGATGAGGGGAGAAAATTTGGTGAAGAATGTGCATCGACTTGCAAGGTTGGGAGTTTGTTTGGTTGGCTCGGGCGATAGTGGTGTTATAATTGAACGAGGTCAAAATCATCCTTGGTGAGTGATGTAAAAGCTAGACAAGGCAGGGACCCTATTTTAGTAAAGTTAAAGGAAGTCGTTCGAGAATCTGAAGGTAGAGTCTTCTCCAAGGGGAGATGGTGTACTTCGATATCAAGGTTGCTTATGTGTCCCAAACATTAGTGATTTGAGAAATAGGGTGTTGCACGAGGCTCACGGTTCCAGATATTTGATACATCTAGGTGCCACTAAGATGTACCGTGACCTATGGGAAGTCTATTGGGTAGAATGGCATGAAGAAAGACATCGAGAATTTGTAGCTAAGTGTCAAATTGTTAGCAAGTGAAGGTAGAGCATCGGAGACCGAGAAGGTGTGCTTCGGTGCATGGCATCCCTAATTGAAAGTGGGAGGAGATTAACATGGATTCATCACGGGGTTTCCTTTTTCGTCAACTAGTATGACTCCATTTTGGGTGGTGTAGACGGAGTTGACCAAGCTGCTCCACATTTTTTACATCAAAAGCAGCTAATTCATAGAAAATTATGCCAAACTATACATCGAGAGCTAGTTCATTTGCATGGAGTGACATTGTCCATCATATCGGGCGAGGTACCCAATTTACCTCCCGAGTTTTGGAGGTCGTTACAAAAGGGACTTGTTGCTCAAGTCAAGCTTAGTACCGCATTTCACCCATAAGCGGATGTGGTGAGGCGAAGCGAGCCAGACTCTCGAGGGCAATGTTGAGGCATGTAGATTGACTTCAAGGGTAGTTGGGATGATCATTTGACTCTCATTGAGTTCATGTATAACAACAACTATCATTCGGCATTTAGATGGCTCCGTTTGAGGCTCTCTATGGAGTGGAGAGTATAGATCGCCTATTGGTTGGTTTGAAGTCGGTAAGTTTGCTGTCCTTAAGACAATTCGATCTATGAGGCCATGGAGAAAGTTCAACTCATATGGGACAGGTTGAAACGGCTCAAAGTTTCCGGAAGTCCTGTTCTATGTGAGGAGGAGGGAACTTGAGTTTGAATTTGATGGTTGGGTGTATTACGAAGGTGTCTCCCATGAAGGAGTGATGAGGTTCGGAAAAGAAAGGAAAACTCGATCCTCGTTATATTGGCGTCTTGGATTGTGAAATGGGATTTGGCAAGGTAGCATATGAATTAGGTTGCCTCGGAATTAGCTTTAGTCCATCCACTTTTCCATGTATTGCTCTAAAAAAGCTGTTTGGGTGACCCGGCTCTAGTTATTCGGTGGATAGTGTCGGTGTAGAAAGACATCCTTAGTTATGAGAGGTTAGTGGAAATCTTGGATCGTCAGGTTGAAGGATAAGAAAGCAAGAAGTAGCCGAGTTAAAGTTTATTGAGGAATCTCGGCATGTTGAGGAGCTACGAGGAAGCAGGAAATAGATATGATGGCTAGATACCCATATCTATTCCTATTTAGCTCAGTTCCGGCTTGAGCTATCAGTTTTTGCCTAAACTCTATTTAGTTTCATATTTAGCTCATGTACCTTAGTTTCTTTCATGTAAAAGTACATATGTATGATTCATGAATTCAGTTCGATCATGTAGTTCAAATCGGAATGAATCACTAGTCGGTTTCAGCATGTATGCTTAGTATTTGAACATGGTGATTTCATTTCTACATTTACGTATGTTTTTCCACGTTGAGATGAATGATCCCAAGGAGAGATATTATAATACCTAGGAAGTGCTTAAGACTAGATGCGGAGTTTGAAAGTGAAGAATAGCTAAAATCTAGAAAAAAAAAATTCCTTCTGAACGGGTTGTTGTGCCAATTCGTTAGTGGGACCAATGACCCATTGGAGGTGTTCCCGTGGTGAGGTGTTGCGGAGGCTGAGTTCGAGTAACGGGTCTAGGAATGACGTTGCTAGATGTAAAGGGTCGTTGGATGTGAGTCGTTTGTGGCGTTGTTGAGGTTTAGGGAGAAAGTAACGGATCACGTAGCGACTCTTCATTGGGAGCAGCGAGTCGTTGTAAGTGCAGAGTTGGGAAGGAATTCGAGGAGTTAAACGTGGTTACAACGGTTGTGACCTTGGTCGTTGGGCTTGTAGCGACTCTGTCAAATCGTGTAGGGGATTTGAGACCTAATTCAGAGGATGCTAACGGACCGTTGGAGTCGATAGCAGTCTAGTTATGGCGCCCCAATAGTCCTTTGGAAAACAATTTTTCGGGGAAATTCATTAAGAGTATTTTCGTCATTCCTAAAACCTAGGTTCCTAAATTACAATGTCTTGAAACATGAATGGTGAGTTTTAAGGGCTAAGTTATTCTCAGTTATTCCTATTCATGCATACGAAGTGTAGAAGTATAGAGAGGTGGATCCAAGCTCAAATTCTTCCAAGTTTTCATCAATTCTTCGTGGGGCAATCAAGGGAGTTGTAGAATCTGATTCTCTCAGGTATGTAGGGTCATGAATGGGTGAATTTGTTCACACCCATGCCCAATTTCTCTATAATTCATGAAATTATATTTGATAATTCTAGGCTTTGACTATATGTAGTAATCAACTTGTCTCATGTATTATATGAATTCGATTACGATGTTTATGTTATGATTAGACTTCCATTATGTTCATTATGTTAAGTCTTAGCTTTTTATTGAATTGAGTTAGATGATATATTAATGCCATGGGTCGACTTGGAGTCTCTCGAGGCTCCTTGTCACGTGTATCGATCCGGGCCTATGTTCAGATCGTGACACTTTGCATTCAGTTCGACCTCCAAGTCCCAAATAGCAATTTCAAGTAGCTTCAATTCTTTAGTTTTCTCAACTTTTATTTTTAAAAATTCTTCCATCGTCATGAAATACCTTCGTGATCCTCATAGGCGTAGGTTGTTAATCTTGATTCATTATCCAATTGTGGCTCATAATTTTTACTTTGTCAAAGTTTTTTCTTCATGGTGGAGTTTTTCAAGACTTGTGTCCATGCCAGAGCCTACACCACAGGCGTGGGCGACACTCAACCATTTAATGGTCCAAGCGAATCCATGGCAGGCTTGCTACTAAGCGTATTGACAATGTTGTCGAAAGCTATAATAGTAATGGGTCAACAAGATCTTCATGAAAATGATAAATTCAATAGCTGAGGCGAGTAAAATGTTAATAAGAAACATCAACTTTGTGTCTAGTCTACGAAGTCTCTAAATACCAAAGAATGGGTCTTAGGGACAATTCTCAGACTACCTTAAAGAACTACTAACACTACTAATAAGCAAGAGATAAATTGGAGTCCTCTGAAAAGTATGAGGTCTCACCAATGTTGAATGGAAGATTCTATGATAGGTAAGTGTAGGTCGGGTATACTTGAATACGCATCATACAAAGATGCAACGCTAAATGGCGTCGGTATGTGGGAGTGTACGGTATGTAATATAGCTAAATGAAACAATAGGCCTAAACTGAAACACTAAACTGAGTGAGTAAACTAAATGCAAAGCTGAATATTATGAATGATGCAATAAAAAACAAGTTTAAAATCTTATGTAAATAGTTATACAAGCGAAAGTTATACATAAAAACTAAGTTTCTAAAAATATTTTACTTTAGTCGGGAGTTTCTCTTAACAAACATACACCATGAATGAGCGCATGATGTCCAACCTCTAGCCCGATTGGGAGAGCTGTCAAAGTCTTGCTAGGACGAGAGGATGAAACTAAAGCGTGGATCCATACTAAGCCCTTACTTGGGGTTGTCTAAGTGCTGTAAACACAATCAGCTTACCATCGCTACATAATTATGGGGCTTCGAGTTTTCCAAATCCCTTCATCCATCTCGATGCTAAATAATCCTTCCAAATACTATGTTCAAAGCCTTAAAAATATGCTTATCTGAAGCATCTGAAACATCTCTGTGGAGCCTTTCTAGCTCAAAATAAATATAGATGTATAATAATTGGTGAACCTCTATGCTCAAAGTTATACTCGATGGTGAGCCTTTGTTGCTCAATCTTGTGTCATGTTGAGAGCTTTTATGCTCAAAACGGTGTCATCACGGTGACTTCTATACCAGCTTGATATAATGTTAGTGGCTTCTATGTTCAAAATAGTATAATGCTAGTGAAATTCTATGCTCAAAATTGTGTTTCAAAAATATGTTTTCACTTTTCTTTTCGAAGAAAATCATTTACTAAAACTAAGGCGATTAAGGCGAAAGTGTTTTTACGAAATACTCTTTAATCTTCGAACTATGTTTTTAAATGCGGAAAATCATGTGTTTAAAGCTAAGTATACTTACATGAACTTTCTCTCATGATTTTTTTCATAAATGCAACGACTTAGAATATCTTTACGGAATGAACAAGGACTTAGAACTCAGAAAAATGAACTAAGGGAGGGATAAAAATGCGTAGACCAAGCTAAATGTGAAATTGGGCAATTTCGGGTAGTTACTAAGTTTGGGGGACCTCCGCGGTGGGATTACGCTGCGGCGAGTCCCAGTAGTAATGGTCAAAGTCCTCGCTAATGAAGCGGAGATAACAGTGAATCCGCGGCAATGGGTCATTGCCGGCGAAAAAGCTACCGCGATAGCGGGGTTGGATTAGAATGTGTGTTTTAAGTGGGATTTCTGGAATTAAGTCCCATTTTTCCAAACATAAGAGAGTAAGGTTTGAAGGAGGATTCTTCTCTAGAGCAGAAAATTGTTATACTAAGGTGAATTTCTTATCTCTTAGTTCCTTTGATGGGTATTGACTATTGTAGAAAGCATAGGGAGACCTGTTAATGGTGAAATTCTAAAACTTAAGAGAACCCTAGGTTGATGAACTAAAGGGATGGTTATAATGTGTAATAGGATGGTTTAATTGAGGATTTTGGGTAATAGTCACTACAAAGGACTTTTCTTGCTAACTCTGAGTATGGGTTAGACAAGGTGGAGACCCGGAGCTAGGTGGAAGGAAAGGGCTTCCCTGTTAAATCACCCTAAAAAGGTAGTTTGATATGTAGACCTTAAATTGAAGAAATTAATGAATTACATTGTATTGTGGCCAGATTTGTGTCACGAAGCTTTGAACGCAAAGCTCTACAGTAAATTGAGTTGATATCTTCGCTTATTGAGCTAGGTTACGGTTAGAGGGTTAGACCCTGCATAAATGGTTTGTAGCCATATGTGATGATCGTATATGATTGGTCTTCGGACATTCTTTGTTATGAGATTGTTATGTGAATAAATAGGAAATATCATGTTGATATGAGATGATTATAAGCTGTTGTCAAGATTACATTGGTGTGAAGTGAACTTCATTTATGAATCTATCATGTGAATTAAGGCTATTTGTATTTGGGCAAGTGAGGGAGTGGAAAGTAGACTCCCGAGGTTTGATATAAATATGTATAGGTTATGTAATGCATCTTGTTGCTTTTAGCGGATGAGAATGGTTAGAATAGTAGCGTATCCTGAAGCGAGAGGCTTGAGCAGGGGAGTATCCGTGAGAAAATATTATTGAGTGGCTCGTATCAGGGAAGCATCCGGACGAGCATATTAGTGGGAGTGGGCACCCTGTAGCACGGTCATGAATTTCTAGAGTCCTATAGGTCCTTGGTAGGAAAAACAGAAATAAGACCCTCTAGCATGTGTATGCAGAATTGTGGTTGAGTGATTATGGTGAGATAGCGGAGGCGTGTGCGAATCATGCCATCACATTGGTTTTTCATGTTATGTTGTGTTGTAATTATATGCCAAATGAAGCTGGTATGAAGAATAAGCTAAGAGATTGTGTAAATTACTATTCATGTTAGGTGAGTTTGATAATGAACAGCATGTCTCAATTTCTAAGTGTGACCTTGTCACAATGTTGGTAATTGTTGAGTGGATTACCTTTGTAATTACACATTGAACTCAAGTAAGTTACTAGATGGTATTATTTTTATCTTAAGTGTGCGTTATCGAGAGATTTTATGGAATATGTGAGCGTGAAACTGATGAGCGGTAGAGTACTGACATAGTCGAACTCTTGTCACAAGGAAGTACATTGCAGCAGAACTATCTCTGTTGCGGCAAGACCACTCTGACGGTGATGATCATTTGCGGCCAATAGCCCAATCTAGTGGCTTGAGACGGCTATCCCTTTGTGCGAGAGCTGATGTATGCAGAAATGTTTTGTACTTTATTTTTATGTTAAAGACTGGTTTTGTATTGTTATTATTGTGTATACTTGTTATTATTTAGAGTCGGACGATAATGCCTACGGTATTGTGTTATGTGCATTCTACTCACGTCTTCTTTTCTAAGTGCGAGTTGTTTCTAAAGTTCCTCACATCCTCACTATAGAGCGGCGGTGGAGTTTGAGGTGGCGAGATCAAGGAGGAAACACCACTCTCCCGTTGAAAATGTCTTTCTTTTCCATACATTTGATTATTTTCTATTTTAAACTTAGCATTTTCTTAAAGTTGTAGCGAGGCGTCTAGTGCACGATGACAATCGGGTCTTGGGTATATTTTTGTAGTGCCAATTTTTAAACAGTTGGTCTATGTTGTGAAGTTTATTTCAATGATTAAAACAAAAGACATCATTATGAATGTCTCATTTTGTGGTTATTGGGATTCATTGGTTCACCCACTAGGGAGTAGTGTGCAGGTGCTAATCACTGACCATTTTTAAGACCGTGAAAAAGTTAGTATCACGGCTACAGGTTCGTTGATCTCATTGCATGAGGCGAGTGCAGTAGAGTCTCGGATCAATCAGAGGCGTACGTAACTTATCTTCAAGAGAGGCTATGAGGACTTTAGGAAAACTTCTTTCTTATTTCCTCTCGTACCATTACTTGATTCCAATTGGTATACGATGATCCAAGTGTATCTAACAACTTTCTTTTCTTTCTTTCCGGATAGGTGAAAACACACGCTTGATAGTATCTGAGCCAACGGCTTTTAGAGCCGTGCTTAGCGGCTGCGGTGCGCGTGAGCTCATGGATGGAGGCTGTTCTTTGCTAGAGGAGGAGCTCGAGCTCCTTCTCCGGTCAAGAGGAATCTATATTTCCCATGCCACTAGTAGTATAGGAGCGGGTGGTTGTTGAGGTTGAGGTTAGGAGAAGCTCTTGTCGCTAATCTACGAGGTTCTAGCTCATGTTTAGCCTCTTTGTGTGGCCTTAAGTGCGGGGCGAGCAGGCAACTCCGAAGGGCGACGGTCGGGGCATACAGCATGTAGTTGTTGTGGCTCCACAAATTGATGATATGTGCGAAATCATCATGTTTCCGAGATCGGTAATGGGACCGGTGATGATAGGGAGTGAGCGACTGTTTTGGAGGTTCACCAGGATGAAGCCTCCCACTTTCTACGGCACGAAGCGGGGACGCCTATGGTTTTATTATCGGCTTGCCATAAGAGGCTCCACAAGATGGGGCGGTGGAGAGGTATGGAGTAAAGTTTTTTACCTTTGAGTTGGATGCTAGCTCACGTGAGCTTTGTGGAGTGAGACCAATGGAGTCACTGCAGATTGGCTTGGACCCGGTTCTACTCCACATTTTGAAATATGTTTCCCTTTCGAGGACGGGGAGGCGGATGAGCTCACCACCATTGACGGGGGAGCTCATCTGTTGCAACTTTATACGGCACGTTTCACCTCGCCCGGTATGCTCTACCTTTACTACCTACGAGAGGAGGAAAAAAATGGCGGTTTGTTAAAGGCACGAATATGGGTCTCCGGTATCAACTCTGCGAGATGGTCTCCTCGAGATAAGACCTTCCGGGGAGGTGGTAGAGTATGTGAAATCGGTTGAAGAAATTTGATACATGAGGGGCATGCGGAACACCGAGAAGAAGGCTCAAGAAAAGTAGGTTCTTATGGTGTTTCTTTTGCTAAAGAGAGCTCCACGACACCATAGGGATTTACTCTGGGAACCCTGATGATCTATCATCAATTATCAGTGGAGGTCCACTTGGGGCAATCCGCAACCATTAGATGCGAGTTGGGGTACTGGTGTTCGTTCAAACTCGGAGCTCACCCTATATCCTCTTCGGCTCGAGACGATTATTGAGAAGTGCATGCATGTAATGTGGTAAAGGCAAGCCACGTCGTAGATAATTGCCCTAAGGTTCGTGCAAGGCCGGGTAAAATTGTTCCTCACCCGGCTCCTCGGAGCTACGGACCTGTGGGAAGAGTAGGTAGTGCATTCAATTTAGATCGTCCACAAGCGGGGCGAGGTAGTCGATCGGCCGTTAGAGGTGGTGCTCGGCAAGGTAAGAGGACGTGCTCGGGTAGGTAAAGGGTGGCACCCGGTCGGGTAGAGGGTGGCACGATAATGGGCGGTTCTCGGGCGGGTAATCAGGCCCATTTCTATGCTTTTCCTAGTAGACCGGTAGAGGCTTCGAGATGCCGTTATTACGGTATGATCTTCATGGTCAATAGAATGGTTATTGCGTTGTTTGATCGGGCTTTACATTTTCTTATGTGTCTACTTTATTTTGCATTAGATTTGGATCTTGTTTATGATGTACTTGATACTCCTATTCGTGTGTCTACTCCTGTTGGGGATTTGTGTTGGTGGATAGGGTTGTTCGTGATTGCACTATTGATTTCATGGGGTTTGACACTGCAGCGGACTTAGTGATCTTAGACATGGTCGATTTTGATATAATTTTGGGAATGAGTTGGTTGTCCTCTCTTTACCGTGCTATTCTAGGTGCCATGCTAAGGCGGGTTACTATATTGAGCTTTCGAGTTATCTAGGTTGGGATTGAGAAAGGGAATTGTGGCCCTCCTCCTAAAAACTTATTTCGTATATTTGTGCCGTAAGTTGATAGCGAGGTTGTTCGTATTCGGCACACATTCGGGACAGTTCGAGAGGTCCTTCCATAGGGTCGGTCCGGTTTGTTTGTGAGTTTTAGAGGTGTTCCACGTTAGATTTAACGCGACATGCCACGGTTGTGACATAGATTTATGTATAGACACGGAACCCGGTACCCAACCCCATTTCATTCAGTATACCAAATGGCTTTCTTGAGTGGAGAGAACTCAAGGGCTTGATTCTGAAAGTTGTAGTAAAGGATTCATCAAATCAGTGTGTCGCCGTGGGGTGCCCAGTTTTGTTCGTGAAAAGAAGGATGGTAGTATGCGGATGTGCATCAGCTACCATCAGTTGAACAAAGTAACTATTCGAACAAGTACCTTCTTCCTCAAATAGATGATTTGTTTGATTAGCTACGGGAGGCGAATTTGTGTTTTGAAAATTGACTTGAGGGTTTGGTTATCACCGAGTTGAAAAGTAATCGAGATATTTCCCAGCAACCTTTCGAACTAGGTATTGGCATTACGAGTTTATGGTCATGTCTTTTGGACTCACTAATGCCCCGGCTACGATCATGAGCCTGATGAATGTTATTTTGAGAACATACACGGATGCGTTTGTTATTGTGTTTATTGACGATATCTTGGTGTATTCTAAGAGAAAAGCAGGAGCATGGCATCATACGAGAATTATGTTGGAATTACTAAAGGAGAAACGAGTTGATTGCTAAGTTCACCAAGTGTGAGTTTTGGTTGGAATAAGTGTCTTTTTTGGGACATGTGTTTTCCAATGAGGGAATCAGTTGATCCACAAAGGTGGAGGCGGTAGAAATTGGGTGAGGCCAACTAACATGACGGAAATTCGAGTTTTGTAGGGCTAGCCGGTTACTACCGTACATTTGTGAAAGGTTTCACCTCCATCACTTCGGCATTGACCAAGTTGACGCAAAGGAAGTAGATTTCCCGGTGGTCGGAAGGAAATCAAAGCAAGACGGTTCGAGGACAAGGCATCTAGATTGGGAATAAGGTTTTGTGGGGAGACGCGAAGAAACGGTATTAGATGATAAAGGGGCTATAAGAATAAAAGGCGGTGTGTGTTCCCACAAAGTTCGTGAATTGTCTTAATAAAAACTCTTTTGGCGAAGCTCACAACTCGAGGTGCTCCATCCATACTGGGGTCACTAAGATGTACCTGATGCGCGCGCACTATTGATGGGGGCGGGATGAAGAGATATTGTGGACTACGTTGCTCGGTGTTTGAATTTCGGCGAGTGAAATGCTGAGCACCAAAAGCTGAGGAGTACTTTAGAGAATGTCGATCCTTGAGTGGAAATGGGAGAGAATAACAATGAATTTTTGTGGTGGGTGCTTCCCAGACAGGGAAATTTGACTCAATTTGGATAATTATGGATAGATTGACCAAGTCGACTCATTTATTCTTGAATCAGGTGACTTACAACAGAAACTAGCAAAAGCGTACGTGAAGAAGTGATTCGGTTTCTTGGGGTATGCATTTCAGTGGCCAGCTCGAATAGGGTCAAATTCAGTTCACTTCTCATTTATTAAGGACCTTGCGGGGGTGAGTAAGTGCGGGTGGAGCAGAGCACGGTCTTCTGTCCTGGATAGACGAAGAAAGTTATCCAAGTATTGGAATACATGCTTGGTGTAAGTATAGATTTTTGGAGCCATTGGGATAATTCTGCTGGCGAGTTCACCTATAACAACGGCTATCCAACGAGCATTGGCATGGCGCCTGAGATTATGTATGGGAGAAAATGTAGGTCTCCAATTGGTTGCTTTGATGCATTGAAGAGAGACCACCCAGGGAAGCGATTTTGCTAAGGAGTCCTTGGAAAAAGTTTGAATAATTCGGAAGGACCACTTGGTAGCGCTGGAGTGACGAAGCGTACCACGAATGAGAAGATAAGGGATATGGAGTTCATAGGCCAAAGAAGTGTTCTTTGAAGGTGTCTCTTATGAAGGGGGGTTATGAGGTTCGCAAAGCGGGGAAAGCAGGCGTACATGGACCATTTGAAATACTCCGGCGTGTGGGAAAGAAATGGCGTGAGTTGTCCTTGCCGCCCCGGGGTTGTCAGTGTGCATCAGATGTTCCATGTCTCAAATGTTGAAAAATGATGGGCGTATATTATCAAGTGGGACTACTGTCTTTGCTAGATAAGAATTTGTCATTTGAAGAGGAGCGTAGCAATATTGTCTAGGGTTCGAAAAGATAGAGGCCAAAGAGATTCACGACAAATAAGGTGGAAGGAATCGTCCTGTGGGAAGCCCATGAGAGGCTAGAAGGTTGATATACAAATCAAGTATCCCCGGTACATTCGTGGAAGCTAGTGTATTCTTCCTTCTTTTGTATAAACCGTTTGGGGATGAATAGTATTTCCAATTGATATACGATGTAACAATCTGAATATAGATTCTGAGAATGAACGAGGACTTAGAACTCGAAAAATAGACTAAGGGAGGGATAAAAATGTCGTGAACCAAGTTAAGGGTGAAGTTGGGCAATTCCAGGCCACTTGGTTCGGGGACCGGCTGCGGCGATGGAACTTCCGCTCTGATGAGGCGCAATGTGGTGAGGTCTCGTGTGGCAAGCTGAGAGATAACCGTTGGATCTGTCGTAGTGGAAGACGTGAATCAAAAAGTGGATTTTAAATTGGGATTTCAAATTAAGTCCCATTATTTTCAAACTTAAGAGAGCAATATCTAAAGGCGGATTCTTCTCTAGAGCACAAAATTGTTACACTAATGGTGAGTTTCCTGTCCCCTAGTCCCTTTGATGGTATTGACTATTGAAGAAATCTTAGGGAGGCACATTGTGGTGAAATTCTAAAACTTAGATAACCCTAGGTTGATGAACTACGGCTGGATTATGAGGAGTAATGAGATGGTTTAATTGAGGATTTTGGGTAATAGCCGCTTCCTAAGAACTTTCTTCTTAACAATTATGGGTTAGATAAAGGTGGAGACCGGAACTAGGTGGAAGGAAAGGGCTACTGTTAAAAGCGCCACGAAAGGGAGGTTTGATACATTTAGACCCTAAATTGAAGAGTAATTAATGAATTACTCGTATTGTGTAGATTTCAAGCGATTCGAAGCTTTAAGAAAGGCAAAGCTCTATGAGTAGTTGAGTTGATATCTTCACTTATGGGGTAGGTTATAGTTAGACGGTTAGACCTGCTCATGTGGCTTGTATGCATATGTGATGATCGTATCGTTGATCTTGGACATTCTTTGTTTATAGGGTATTATGTGAATAAATAGGGAATATCATGTTGACATGAGATAATTATAAACTGTTGTCAAGATTACGTTGAATCGTGAAGTGAACTTCGTTTATGAATCTATCATGTGAATTGAGGCTAGTATTTGGGCAAGTAAGGAGTGGAAAATAGACTCCACGGGGTTTTGATATAAATATGTATACGTTATGTAATGCATCTTGTTGCTTTTAGCGGATGAGAATGAATAGAATAGTAACTATATCCTGAAACGAGGGGCTCGAGCCGAGGGAGAGTATCCGAGCGGCAAATATTATTAGTGGCTCGTATCAGAGGAGAGAATCAGAACGATCATATTAGTGGGAGCGGAGCACCACGCCGTCTTCATTACATGGATTTCTAGAGTCCTCTGCGGAGTCATGAGCGAAAGGCGAGAAATAAGACCCTCTAGCATGTGTATACACCGATTGTGTGGTTGAGTGATTATGAGTGAGATAGGCGGAGGTGTGTGACCGTCATTCCATCATTCGTTTTCATGTTATGTTATGTTATGTTGTGTTGTCATTATATGCAAATGAAGTTGTATGAAAAATGTGCTAGAGATTGTATCAATTATTGTTTATGTATGTGAGTTTGATAATGAAGAACATGTCTGAATTTCTAAATGTGACCCTATCACAATGTTAGTGGCGGGTAGGTGGATTATGCTATAATTACACAATTGAAATAGTAAGTGATACTAGATGGTATTTTTTTGTCCTTCAGTGTGCATTATACGAGAGATTTTGTGGGAATATGTGAATTGTGAAAGCCGATGAAGCTGGTAAAGTGCAACATGGTGAGCTGCGGCTAGCGTACCAACGTGCTTAGTGGCCGAGGCCGCTACGGTGGTCAAGCGATGTTGCGTCGAACGGACCAATCCGGTGGCGGGCCGGTTGTCCCCCTATGTAGAGCTAGTGCATACAAAAATGTTACGTACTTTCTTTTATGTTGAATCTTTTGGTCTTGTATTGTTATTGCATGTATACTTGTTATTATTAAAGATTCGGCCCAGCCAATGCCACACAATGTTGTGTTATGTCTTGACCTTACTCTTGCATTTCTTTTACGAGTGCGGGGTTGGGCAGGCAGTTCTCTGCGTCTCCTATAGAAGCGGCCGGTGGAGTTTGAGGTGGCAGGTCAGGAGAAACACCACTCTCCCATTGAAAATGTCTTTCTTTTCCGAGACATTTGATTCTTTTATGTTTTTATACTTAGCATTTTCTTAAAGTTGTAAGCGGACGTCTGGTGCAATGACAATCGGGTCTTAGGTATTGCATATTTTCGTAGTGCCGATTTTTAAATAGTTGATCTATGTTGTGAAGTTTATTTCAATGATTAAATCAAGCGTTTATCTTTATGAATGTCTCATTTTGGGGGTCAATATCGGGATTCGTTGGTTCGCCCACCGGTAGTGTGGCGCCAATCACGATCATTTGGGGTCGTGACAATAAAACTTGAAAGCTATCTATTCTCATGGAAATGAGGCATTTAAATAGTATGACAATATTTTCATGTAGTTTTAGCAAAAAGGGGTTCATATGGTAGAACAAACATGATCATCAATCAACAATCATGATAGATAAGAATATCAATAGAGTAAACAGGAACAACAATGTATAACACGGATTATAAGGAAGAAAACCCCGATTCACGAACTTTGGGCAAAATCTTAACTCTTAGGTTCTTCTAAATGAGCGAAGATGTAAGGAATGAGGAAGAATGGAGCTCCTCTGCATGAATAGCCTTACATACCTCAAACGCTCCAATCTTCAATGGAGAAATGGAAAGCTAACTACGAGACCTTACGAACTAAATTACTCGATGATTCCTAGGGTTTACGTTAAGAACTGCATTATAACCCATGCAGTCTAGGGTAAGGAATCATTAACTTAGCCTTTCGAATGAAGAAGACTTACCTTGGAGGATCATGAATGGAGATGTTTGGACGACTTAATCTTCTTCAAAGCCGTGAAATTTGGGAGAAAATAGAGTTTGGACATTTGGCTATACTTGAGGTAATGTTTAGGAATTATTTCAACACCAAACATAATATATATATATATATAGAAGTGGGGTCGGGGATAGTGCGGCACGCCGCACCTACCATCTCCAACTTTTGTCCTTGAAATTTGGCCCGTTGCGCTGTGACTGCGCGGCGCCCACACTATATAAAGTGCCACCGCTAAAAAATTTTGATGCGAAGTTTTTTCTGGGCATGGAGCGACTCTTATAGCGCCTATTTGGCCAATTTTATTAGGTACGAAGTTTAAGTGCGTCACGCGGAAGCACCTTTGTCTTGACCTAATGCCTTAGTAAATGTCCATAACTTTTTTATTTCTAACTCCAGGTGGTGCAAGGTTAGATGCGTTAGAAAAAAGACTTAAAGGGCTTCAATTTTATGGATAGAATCACCCAAAATACTTTGTAGATTGGGAGATACGATTGTTTAAAGTTTATCCTTGTAAGAACTCATATGAAGACTTAATCGGTAGGAAGGTTCTCAACTCAACTTTATGCTAGAGGTTTCTTATGACCTTAATTTGTATCGAATGCACTTCTCGCATAAGAATTTATCTTAACACCTAGTTTTCATAAAATATTTATCGGGTTCGGGTCTATCAACAAACCTAGATGGTTTCAAACTTAGCCCAAAAATGCAGTAGTTACACTTGTAATAATTGATACATGTGAAATCCATGTTTTGGATGACTTTATCATCTCCGTATTGAACTTTTACTCACCCGATTAGTCAAGACTTTCCCAAAAGCTTCATTCCTCCCCCATTATGCTACTTTCCTCCTTTTGAGAGTTATAGACTTCTTCACTTTCATAACTATCGCGGTGGTCATAAAAAAAAAATTGGGCTCATCTCTTGGGCTTGAAGTCTGTTCTTCAACCAATCCATCTTGAGCTTTGTCCGCTCCCGTTATGATACTCGATTTCCTCCTTTTGGAAGTTAGAGATTTCTTCAAAATTTTGCTCCTCTTGCTTCACTTTCATAGCTATCATCGTTCATTAAAAAAATTGAGCTCATCTCTTGGGCTTGAAGTCTCTTTTTCAATCAATCCATCTTGAGTGTGAAGCGAATTCATGGTAAGTGGAGTTGGCTTTCTTAAGGACTTATCCTTTTCAAGGTTCGCCATTGGACAAGATAGATTGTTGGAGGAGTTTCAACTCGCTTCTCCAATCTAGTGTTCCTATCCATGTAGGTTTGGAGCACTACTTGGATGTCTTTAAATCCGACTCTTTGTCCTTCGCATTATGTCATTATTTTGTCAAACTTAAAAGCACAACTAGCATTCGTTGAACAACTTAGGAGAAAACAAAATAATTAGAGCAATCATCCCAATGTCCATCTAGACCACCACACATATTCCATATGTCCCCATCATGGGAGTGAGATCGTGCACACATCTCTCTTACAGGGAGCATTTCACAATCTTGCCAAAGTAAGGTCCTCCATAGTATAAACATGGGTCTATAAAAGGTTGCAGCCATTAACGCATTTTCATTCCAATGAAGTCAAAGTGAGACAAGTAGCAAAACAAATCTAACATAATGAAACACTAAAAATCACAAACACATATTCACAAAAACTAAACAAATATTCACAAAATTTGAACCAAAGCCTTTTTGGTCTACTTCCTAAACTAATCAAATACGTCATTTATATTTGGCAATGACTCTAAATTTTGACACCTAATTTCACTCCTCAAAGTGAGAAAGTGTACACGGTCGTCACAATATAGTTAGCTCAACTATGAGCGAGGGTCAAAATCCATAGAATAATATCTAATGAAATCAAGCTAGCTAGGGAACCAATTAAGCTAAGCCAAGCAATTGTCCAATATTTTTTTTGTTCAAAAACTAACAAGGATAAAAACTAATTAGGATGCCTAAAGTTAGATGCATGGCTAAGAATCTAAGTGAGAGATTGTTAGGATATATATTATTAATCATGGGTTATATACTGTAACCTTGTGTTTATATTAGTATTTATTATAGAATAATTGCTTATTCAATTTTAATAAAAATTTAAATAGATCATATATTTGTTGATGTTTCCTTTACTTATATAGTAGATGATTTAGCATATAGAGTTTAGCTTATACACGGAAGATTAAATCGTCGGTTCTTATAAGTATAAAGTCTATATATGTTCAATATCTAAAAAATGGAATTGGACAAATCTATCAATATGATTGTGCTTCCTTGTTAAGTGTTATTTTTAATTATGGGAATGGTCGCATTCCAACTTCTTATCTTAGTACATTTTGTATGTATTAAGCGGACCAAAGAATTTCAGTTATTTGGCAAGTGCAGAGGCACCGCGAAACTAACACTGAATTTATTGGCCACTTACTGCAATCTGGACTCTGGCCCATGATCAATGTCAATTTTATTTATTGTCTTGATCTATCAAAGATTGAAACATTTATGAATTAAATGTTCGAGAGAGGGTTGGATGATGACAAATCACATTTTGTGGTAATAATTAGTTATTAAAATTCATGTCTCGACCTTGAGATTGATGATACTCTTATGGTTGCTTAAAAGTTTTTCATGTGAAAACCACTATGAGGTAGATTTTGTATTAGATCGCATGAAATAAGTTAAGCGTATGGACAAAGGATTAAACTAATCAATAAATTAAATAATTAGAAATTTAATTCGGTTAATTGGTATACGTAATCTTAACATTGGGAGTTAAATAAGATTTAATAAACCATTTTGAAATTATACCAAGGAGTGCAATTACGGATTTTTAGTGAAACAATCTGTAATTTATTTTGGTAGGTTAATTCATTCATTTTGCGAATCAATATCATATTTGAAAGTCTCATTAATTAAATCTATGATTCTTGTTATGTCTGATTAATTAATGAACTTGGAAAATAAGAAACCGGTTTTCTAGAAGCCATCACCCTTAACAAAGATGGTGGGTAGTCCAAAAATGAAAAGGCAAAGAGAGAAAGATGAAGCTAGAAATAGGTAATGCCTATGATCAACTTCTAAGAAAAGGTCTTCAAATGACTTGTAATTTATGTGGCAAACCAAATCACAATCAAGAAAATGTCCATTGAAGTTAAGGAACAATTTGAATTCTTTCAGTAGTTTAAGGACTTATCAGGTACTAGGTTTTTAGACAAGTAAATACTGTAACACTGGTATAAGTTTTTGGCTCACATATTTTACTTTTCTAATAGCAATGTTTGTTGAGTTTATTTCTGAAAACAATTTATGTTTGCAACTTTCATTAAGCTCCACAATTGAGCCTTATTTTGTGCCAGTTTTATTTTCATTTCTCTTTTAAGATGTGTTTACTCTTATCGGTTGGACATTTTCCAGCAAGCACATTTAAATTATATCTGAACTTGCACAAAATAATTTTTTTCATTAGACCAATAACATCACAAGAGACTGAAATGTTTACTATGCCATCCAAGATACTAAAATCACAAGAAACTGAATTTGCTGAATTAATGTTAAACCATTTCAGTCACCATCTTCTTCACTTTTCATCTTTTCTAGAGAAACATCTTTAAGCTCATCTTCAAATAAAAACAATTCCTTTCTATCTCTACACGCTTTAGTGAAGTATTCAAGTTGTTGATCATTATCACATGTGATGGCGTCATATCTTTGTCGCACCATTCTCAATATAACCACATGACGATTCTTCATCAAGAAAAGGGCATTTGTAGAATCTACGTCCAACGTTCATACGAGTCTTAGCCACAAAATGATTGGCAATCAACCACATCGACTCGAAAAACCAGAAGAAACTAAATCCTCAAACATGGTTAATTTTCTTTACAAAGCATCTTTTACACAATTCGAACAAAAATTTAAGAACTAGAACGAGGAAATGTTGAAGAGGAAAAAAATTGAACCAATACAAATGCCCTAATTTGATGAAGACAACCGAAATGAAGGTCAACAATATCCAAGGTTTAGGACAAGTTCCCATTTATGAAAAAATTATGCTCCGTGTATATTATATATTGGACTACGTGGCATAATATATATTGAAGACTATATTTTGAAAATTTCCCTACACGTTAAACCATTTACCAAACAATAGAGCTATTTTTGGCCTTTTTCTGTTTTAACAGGCCATTTAAACCCTTCACTCAAAGAATCACCACGCCAGCGGTGATCCAGAAAGGAATGATCTAAGACAGTGGTGATCTCCTTTCATTCATCTCAATTGTGAAATTCCTTTAAAGTTAAAAATGCTGACTGAGAAAATCATTGTTGGTTCATCAAGAGGAAAATTGTAAGAGCAGTCATGAAACACCAATCGTCAGCATCTAGATATATCAATATTACCTTTTTCTCATTGCCAAATTTAGCAATCAATTAAAACAGCAACCGTCTTCAAAATACTAGGTTTTGCTCCCAAAGCAAATGTTGACCATCACCTATAAAATATTTGGTGCAATGAACCATGCATCAGTAAATAAACAGATTTACATCTCCATTTTGCTAACAGTAAGAGCAGCCAGCTCCTCCCAAATTTGCATTTAGTAGGAATAGATCCTGATCGGCTTGACATAACTAGAGCAAGACCTTGCTGTCTAGGCGTCTCTCATCAAGTGCTGAGGGGGTGATCTCAGAGCACAGTGATGATAACATTTTATCCATGTTATTGCAATTAACTCTGATGAACTCTACCTCCTGCAGACATCCCATCCCAGAAACAATTAGCAAGAAATGTTTGGATGCTGCATGTTTCTTTTGAAACAGTATACATAATGGCATAGCACAAGTCAGGTCAATACATGGAGGAAAAATAAGTTCCATTACTTAAAACCTAAAAGCAATGGGGAAGTTGATGCATTGTCATCATTACTTTTTTTCCAAAATAGAAAAAAAAAAGAAGCAGCACAACTTTAAGTTTAGGCGAAATGTTCTAAGAGACCAGCCAATCCTGACATACTTATACAGGTCATCAATGGGACAAGTGAATGGCGTTTTGTGGATTTCTTCCTCTCCTTTAGAGTAACATAATGTAATGTCATTCAATTATGTAAAAATATCACGCTTTATTTTGAAATGAATTAAATTATTCTTTTGTCATGTTAAGGTATGGTGTTGAGAGGAAGTCAGGCAAGGAATGAGGCTGGCGGCGATGCTCGAGGACGGGGGACACCATACCTTAACGTGACAAAAAAATTAATTTAATTCATTTTCAAGTAGTAAGTACATAATTGAATAATATAATGATATGTTACCTGAAGAAATCCACAAACCTCATTCACCTGTCCCATGGATGACCGACACAGTGACCTATATAAGTATGCCAGCACTGTGCTGCCCCAACTATAGGTTCCCACATCCTTGATGGGATCTAGAAACGGTAGATACCATAAGCTCAAGAGGTTCCCCGACGTGTTGGGGAATAAGATCCCCCAATATAAGAAGGATGTATAGTAGAACTATCCTCTTAACTGGAGTAGCATCTCCAATGGGCTATCTCTAGCTCATCTCGAAGGTACTGACTTATGGCATGTATATTCACCCGACTCCACACCATTTGTGTCCTCTATTGGGAGGTAAACAGTAAGTCTATGTAGCAAACTACCCCAAGGCAAGGCCGTGGTCACGATCTTGCACATACACCGCATGACCATCGATGCGCAAACCAAACATAACCTGCACATTCTGCAGCATAATCGTAACCTCGGTGAACGATAGATGAAAGCAATGAATCTCCTGCCTCCATCGCTCAATCATGGCCGTCAACAGGGAACAATCATACTGTATCATATCTACTCGAACAACCTGATATAACCCTATCATAAATAGATACTGCAACGCGCTCATGAAACGGGTGTGAGCAAGAAGTAGAATTCCAGACATCGTCCATACACACAAGCCTCATACAAGCATCAAATGGTATGCTAACACGTCATGTCGACTCGGACCTATGGAAGCCCTGTAAGCTAAGAAGTGTACCATCTACAAGCCCAGGTTCACGACACGCTCCATAATATATGATAAGAACTAGGACATTGAGTACGAACGTCTTTTCAATTCATTTTCAATAATTCTAATTGATATTTTTAATTACTACATACTAATTAAATTCTAAATTACGTATATCAATAAAAAATTAAATTTTCCTACATTATACATATATTGTAAAATGCGTCCATTTACAATTTTAATTTCTTATTCATAGTTACTAATTGCCTAGTACTAAACCATAAATATATTTAATAATTTTCACTTATAAATTACTATTTATTTATTTGTAAATTTAAAATTTCAATCACTAATTACTAATTAACAATCTCTCAACAAATAACTAACATATATTTTTACTCTAATTATTAATTACAAATTACTACGCACTAATTTGAAATAATAATTACTATTTCCTAATTAATAATTTCATGTGTGTGTATGCGTGCGTGTGTGTGTGGAGGGGGGGGACCATAGGGTTTCAACTGAAGAATACGGAAGGAAGACTTTTTATTATATAGCGGTTAATTTGGTCACTATATGACCTATTTAACGTTATCATAGGCTAACGTTGGCCATTCAAAAAAGGCATATAGTGGACTAAATAAGTCCGCTAAACCATTATCAATTTAAAAAATGCGACTTATTTCTGTATCTGTTTAAGTTTTATAGCCTATTTCAGTTTCGGATCCAACTATCACCCTCCATTAGCCCCAAAGTATTATCAAATATTATGATCAACTATGATGCCACAAAGAACATGCACAAAGGTCACTAAAACTTTAAAGAGAAAAGAGAGTAATCCGCAAGTGTCTCCAGTGTCTACGATTTACATACACTTCAAGATGACATGCAATGTGGGGTGAAAATACTTTTAATTTCAAATAATAAGCAAACCTGGCAACCAGGCTTAAATTTCAAACAACAAGCTATCTTTACTAACCTGCTACTCTTTTTTGAAGGAACAACTAGTCCCCTTTTCTCCAGGCTTTTAAACCGATCTCTTGCAAGGGTGCAACATCCCTGTTCGAAACAGAAAGAAAATCACATAAGAGAAATACCTAGAAAATAGAAATATTCTTGACAACAACCTATTTAGGAAAATGGAAATCCAGGAATGCAACCTTCAATTTACGAAGGGAACCAGTAATCTCTTCAGACAGTAAGACCTGAGCAGGAGCAGGCTCGAATCTGAAATGACAGAGGCCATTAATCTTTTTGTCAACATCGAAAATTATTGCAGGAATAAAGCAAAAGCACAAGAAAATGACTGTCATTGCTCAGATCATGCAATCATCATTCTTTCCAAGCCCCAGGCTAGAAGTTGAAATATTTTTAAGAGTTATAACCATAAAAGATCCCTTTGAAATCTGATGTTCACAAAAACCATTTTTTCCCACTTAGCAATTCAATTATTGAAACTATTTTACTTCAAAATGAAACAGCACATACTTGCGCTTTCCCAAGCGTGGAGGACAAGATTTTAGTTTTTCTTTTTTAGCAGTAACACGTCGCAGATGTCTTTTTCTGTTTCTGATTCTCTCTCTCTATTCCTTGGAATTATATCCCGATGCAAACTGCAGGCAAAAGAACCGATCCAGAATCTATTGAAAGAAAAAAGGCAAATTCTATTTAACTGGAATATGATTTGCCTGATATTCCTAAGTAATAGCAAACCTATCAATCTCTTTGGAGAGTTGTGCTGCTTTACTTTGGCTTCTGCTTTCAACTGTTCTTTGCGTCTGGCCAGTCGATTCTTCTCAACTTGTGTCAGCATTTTGTGCTTTTGAGGCCTGAAAAAAGTTAAAATTAATGATGTATAATTTCATTTAGTGTTAAATGAAGAACTTGCAATAATGCCTCAACATAACATGGCCTGCCAGGAAGCTAAACCTAGTGCACTGCAAATTTTGAACTTTTATAACTGACTTACAAAAAGAAAATCTCAAATTCCACCCCACAAAAACTGAATATATTATTTCTTAGTTGCAGTACTGCTCACTTATCAAAATAATGTGAACTTCTGCATTAGCTAAAAATGTTGGAAGAAAACAAGAACTACTAATGCTGGAAATAAGCACATCTCACTGAATATATTATCTCCTAGTTGCAGTACTGCTCAGTTATCAAAATAATGTGAAATTCCTTTTTAGCTACAAATGTTGGAAGAAAATAAGAGCTACAACTAATGCTGGAAATAAAAGCTTCCCTACTAGCAGCAAAAAGTAAACCAAACAGAACAAGGCAAAGTGGGTTCAAATAAACAAGAATGTGAAGGAAGCAGGAGGTCTTAGACCATAAGTGATAAGTAGACATATCACTTTGACCTCAAGAAAGCATCCATCATCTTAGAACTTTGTGAAAACTATTAAACATGCTAAGCCACGCAAATAAAACGAAATTGTGTTTCTAGTGATCATGAATCATGATAAGAATTGAAAGTAGTGTTAGCGACAATTGTGAGCCACCATAAAAAGGAGGACCAGACAACTCACGTTAGCCTTGTAAAGTTGTAGTAAAAAAATTAGGAGTTAAAGCTAATTGGATGTAACCAGTGTCCAGAGATTGACATGTAATTAATTTTACAGTCAGCATAATTTATCATGTAGATTATTTAGTTTATTTAGTTTCAAAAATAATTTATCATGTAGATTAAACACACACCAAACTGTCACATATTTTATTTCTCTGAAGCCTAAAGCCTAAAGATTGTCAAAGAAGCCCCTATTCACTATTTTAAGGGGAGTCCACAAATAGAATAGACACAGGTGAGTAAATTACATAGTTCAAAGTTTGATGGCTGCATTTTTAAGTAATAGTACAATTTTAAATACTCCTGAATACAAAGCTAGCAAAAATAGAACACGTTTCAATAGCTAAACTATCATGACAGGCAGACTCTTGAGCAATATAGAAGCTTACCTTTTCTCCAGATCTTTGTTTCCGTCTTCCATTAGATTTTCATTCTTGGCGTCACTCCCACTGTCCGCTTCAAGGAAATACATCTGAGGCAAATAATCTTCAGTGCATACTTATACCGAGTATAAGAAAAGATAGTCCATAATGCATCTGCAAGGGCCGCAGTCAAAAGTACTAGCAAGACAGTAATAGCTTAAACTTACATCTTCTTCATTAACTGCTTCTCCGAACAATCAATGGAATAGGCTCCATTTAATTCATTTTATAAATTTTCTGCATTTCATCTGCAACAGCACAAGCTAATGCATCCTGAATTAAGAATTTACGGAGCGAATAATTAATTGCACAGACTCGGGCTCGGTAATAGATATAGCCTTGAGAGACACAAATTTTACCTGATGACTTTCAGATGGTGGATTGAATGAGCATCTGGGCTCAACTACAACAGGTATAACAGAAGTCTTGGGCTTCTGTCACAGACAATGCATATAAAATTGATTACATATACTAATGCAGATTTGTCTTTTCCTTTTCAAAAAAAATAAACTGACGCAAAATTGTTCTAGGAAAGTCATAAGTTCACAATTCAAATACACGAGCTTTAGGTTATAAATAAATATACATAGTTAAGATAGTGAAGAGAGAATGGGGAAGAAGAAGATAGTGAGGTACAAACAATATGCAGCAAAGGTCGCTTGGTTCAGAGACAAGTTATGCGAGGACTGTAATGTAGGGATTGTATCTTAGGGATTAGAGTAATACAAGGATTGTAATGCATGAATTATATTGTAGTATTAAATAAGCATTTTGTTTAATTTTAGAAAATGGTTTAATACATGACCGTTATTTTGGTCATTTTAGTTGTTCTAATCCTGATTTTACAACATCTTAGTAATGCAACCAAACAAGCTTATTGTCACCAGCCAACCCACCCCAGCCGCTGAAAAGGAAAATTATAAAAGACTTCACCCCAGAACAGCAAGAAAGTACAGAAAACCAAACCCTAAAATGCAATCCCAATCTAAACATGCATCACATATTTTGATCAAGACCTTTAGACAGCATACAGCATCAATGATGCTAAAAGGAAGGATTTCAAACTGCCAATTTAGGAATGAGCAAATGGAAAACAATCCAAGTTGGATTTTCTTTTTGGATGCCCGTTATCTTTTTTGATGAAATCTTGTATCTGTTCAGATCGTGTATCCGCATAATCTAATTCATCAAATGAAGTGGTGAAAGTGTGTCAAGTGAATAGGAAACTAACTGAATCAATCAACTATGCATCATCCACAAACATAATTAGGGTCAGCTATAATGGTCTCTACATCATTTTGCTTTATTTAGGTCCATTACGTTCCATGATAAAGGATCTTTTATATACAAATCTCGGCTTTTCCTCTTTTTCCTTTTTTACTCTCATCTATCCTTTGAGAGGATAAGCATGCAGAGGATGTGCAAGGAAACTAACTGAATCAATCAATCAAACAAACTGTACCAATAACGAACATAGTTAGAGTCAGCTATAATGGATCTCTACATCCATTTTGCTTGATTTCGTCCATTCGTTCCACAATAAAGGATCTTTTATATACAATCTCATGCTTCTTTTTCCTTTTTTACTCTCATCTATCCTTTGAGAGGATAAGCATGCAGAGGATGTGCAAGGAAAAAGTTCATCGCAAAGATGTTTTTTACATGTGATATTTCTTGAAAAATGAGAGATTCAATTGACTTAAGGCTACTCAATTTTAAGTGGACTTTGAAGAAATCATTTTAAGGCAACAATAGTAGTGCTCATAAAGAAATGCAAGCTGCATTAATAAAACCTATAGCAGGCATTGCATCACAACTTAGAAGGACAAACTCAGCTGATTTAAAATATATTTTTCATGTATAAGGACACCAAAATTGAAAAGGAAGTTCCTGGAAAGTGGCCCAAAAAAGATAAAGGGGACGGCAGAAAAGAATTAAAAATTTTCAAATACGGCAAGGAGAAAACAGTGTACCTTTTTGGTTTTGATGACAGTTCACCTGCAAAAGAATGCAATGAAGACTGTATCAGAAAAGTCATTTTACTACAGAAGTGACGGGAACAAAAAGGCTCTAATCACAAGGACACCTTTATCATCCCAAATGTCAACCACGCCAGAGTCTCCACCAGCCAAATCCTAATAACACAAAATTAAGAAGAAATAAACAATGAGGATCCATTAGGCATGTGCACTCAAATGAATAGATTTTTCCCCTATTGAGGGAAGGGCATTATGGCAGGGGAAGCAGCAGCCATTAACATCTTGCAATTGGAGAATTGAACATTTAAAGTGAAATAGTGAACAACCTTTTGACCCTGTTGAGCAGTATCTTTGGCTATCTGAACTTTACTTTTCTTTTTGGACTTTTTCCCAGTTGAAGAAGGTACAGGTTCAACAAAGGCATTGCTGTAGCATGCTATCACATCGAAGTACTTTCTCGGTGTTTCAATTTCCGCCTGACAGAAAGATCTGGATTATAGACATAAACTTGTCATAATCGTTCAAGGAAGAATTTGCCAACGAAAAACAACAGAACTGCAGTAACGGGACAAGGAAGATGCGCCAATGATGAACATCAACTGCTAAATATTCCAGTGATATAGTACTTAAGGTGATTCTAAACTGTTCTCTTCTAATCCATACATATCAGTTAGTATCTCCCCCAAATTTCGTCAGGCTTCATATGTTACACCCAACAATTGGATGTAGACAGGAACCATTGACTGAAAAGTAACCTAAACAACTGTTCCTGAAATGTTTCTGCAAGTCAAAACTGACATGAACTTTCAATTCTCTCCAGATTGACTTTTGTACATAATTACAACTCTATGGGATACCGAATTATTTTGTCTACTTGTCTTCAGATACAATATTCTCGAAAGATTCCACCAAAACAAAATTAGGAGGAAATTATCGGAAGCACTCAGTTATTTCCCACGTACCTAAAAATTACTGCTAAAGAAACAAACAACCATTTGTCACATGTAGAGCAATCCAGTTATCCAGCCAAAACTAGTTCAGTGCATCTGTTGAAACAGTAAGTAGCACTTGCCAATCCATCTAAAGACTATATCAACTGCTAGAACACATATACATGAGCATCAGCCTGGTATCAAAATCGGCTGCTTCTTTTTGTACCTTGTTATGTACTTGAACTGAGAAAAATATTTCCTTGGAAATTTATGAGGGGAAAAGAAATGCTGAAAAAAAGAATACCCCTGGATTTGTCGACGTAAAAGAGAGAATCACTGGGAACTTGAGCGAGAGAACCGCCAGAAAGAGCATCTTTTGTGGAGTTGTCAAAGAAATCTTCAATATCCTCCGTACTTATGTTGGCTCTCCATGCCTTCTTCCCTTTCCTTGAGCTCTTCGTTTTCTTCCCCATCTCTCTACCTCCCTTGTGCTTCCTTTTATTACAAGTGATCTGAAGATACTTCTCCTGGACAGCAACCTTATTGCTAAAAACATATACAAATTCAGCCAATACGCAGAGTTCTAGTTTATGACCAAGAACAGGTAGGCAGACACAACATATACAAATTCTAGTTTGGAACCAAGAGCAGGTAGGTGACACAGATTCTTTAGCCATTTCTTACTAATCATAAGGTGGCAAGATAACTTCTAGTTCTAGAACACAACAAGAACCTTACTTCAAACTTACCTGATTAGTCAAATACTTCATGATAAAAACTTATTAAACCTTTACTAGCTAGACTAGAGGAAATCAAGGTATGCAAACACAGTATATCCACATATGAACAGGCTGCCACTACCTAGAAATAAATTAGAGTTCAAATAAATTTTAGACTTAAGCTTAACAAGACTGATGCTCATCTTACTGATCTCTAACCTCTTCATACATAGTAATCCTAAATGACATCTAATGAACATACATCACATAGCACTCAAAGGGGTATGAGCAAGCGAGTACTACGATTAGCTACTGATTTTGACAACTAGTTCGTATTGTAACCAAAACCATTTCTTTTCTCATTCAAATCTGACAAGCACACAAAGCACTTAAACACACATGAAACAAACAGTAAGAAGATAAGATTCTAACTCTAGGATAACCCTTCTTTTCATTTGATGGACTCAAAACTCAGATTGACATTTCTTTATTAACGTAGACTAGTAAAGCATGTTAACGTCTACATGTATGTATTGAAACAAACAAAATTAAATGAAGAGAGGACGAACTAAGATTTGAACCCAAAGCGAAAAGGAACAACAGTGAGAAAGATATCCCAATGTCTAGACTGTGGATAACTAGTAATGAACTTGTAGCGGTGAATTTCTCCAGTGAAAAAACTTAACGATTGAATCCTTTTTGTGGAGAAAGAGGCTAGTATTTATAGCCAAAATTTTGTGTGGATTTCGAATTTTAAACCACTATTTCCAATAGAGAGAGAAAGAGGAGGGAGGGAGGGAAAATCAGAAAAATAAGGAAAGTTTACCTTTTCAACTAATAGAAATCGTTGGCGTGCAGAGATAGCACCGTTTGGATTGATGAAGGCGTGGAAGTGAATGAGGACAAGAATGACAAGGCGGCAGTTTCGTCGCTGACTTGGCCGGCGTATGGTCAGGTTGTTGTGAGAAGTGAGTGCGGTAGGGGAGAATTACATTTGGGTTTTTAGGATGATTTTGTTTAAAGGGGAAAGTTGATCATTAGCCGTTGGATCAAAATATCTAACGACAGACATTAAAACGAGTCTTTTAAATCTATATTTATCTATGCTATATTGAAAGGAATACCTAATAAATATTTATTGAATTTTTGTGTAAAAAAATTTAATAAACTAAAAAAATAAAAAAAACATGAAAAAATATTATTATTTAAAATTATTATTTTTAATTATCATTTTACCATATTAAATTAGGTATTTATTTTTCTAAAATATTTCTACTGTCTAACATTTTTATTTTTCCACCACCTCATTTTTGTCATGTTAAGTTTTCTATTTTAGGAATAACCCTAGAAATTTCAAATTTATGTTATTTTTACCACATAAGTTTAGGTCATTATTTAAATTTTTTATTTTTAACATTTTTAATTTTCTCTAAAAAAAATTAAAATTTTATGTCCTTTTATCATATTAGAGTTAGATTTTTATTCTTTTTAAAATATTTTCATCGCATAAGCATTTTTATTTATGATATAACTCTAAACAAAAATTTAGTGCACATTTTTAAAAAGAGTTGATGAAAATCAGAAAAATAAGGAAAGCTTACCTTTTTAACTAATAGAAATCGTTGGCGTGCAGAGATAGCACCGTTTGGATTGATGAAGGCGTGGAAGTGAAGAGGACGAGAATGACAAAGGCAGCAGTTTCGTCGCCCGGCAGCCGGCGTATGGTCGGAGTTGTTGTGAGGGTGGGCGTAGTAGGAGAATTACATTAGGGTTTTTAGGATGATTTTGTTTAAAGGGAAAGTTAATCATGAGCCGTTGGATCAAAATATCTAACGGCCGACATTAAAAACAAGTCTTTTAAATCTATATTTGTCTATGCTATATTGAAAGGAATACTCTAATAAATATTTATTGAATTTTTAAAAAAAAAAAAAACGGAAAAAAGAAAGATTTTCTAATTTTATCTGTGAATTTTTTTATCAAATATTTAATTTAATATTATTATTTTTTAATTATCATTTTACCACGATAGATTAGGTTTTCTATTTTTCTAAAATATTTCTACCACCTAAGATTTTCTATTTTTCCACCACCTCATTTTTGTCACGTTAAAGTTTTCTATTTAGGACCTAACTCTAAAAAAAATTTCAAATTTTACATTATTTTACCACATTAGTTTAGGTCATTATTTAAGCTTTCTATTTGAGACATAACTCTAAAAAGGAATTAAAATTTTATGTCATTTTACCATATTAGGTTTGGTTTTTATTCTTTCTAAAATATTTCACAGCCTAAACATTTTTATTTATGATATAACTCTAAAATAAATTTTAGAACACATTTTTCACCATCATTTTATCATATTAGGTTCTATTTATGGCATAACTCTATTTGTCTGTAGTAAACCTTTAAAAAATATTTCACCAAATTTTCACCTCCTAAAAGTTTCCTTCAGCCTATCAACCTAAAAAATTTCACCAAAGTTTTTTTTAAAAAAACAGAAAAACTAAAAAAAATAAAAAATTCAAATCTATTTTGGTTTATAAATCCTTCTACTCCTATAAAAGGATTTATAATTACATAGACTAATTGTCAACTCTTACATCAACACATTTGATTCAATCTCCATATATTTTCATGTTTTCTTGTCTTAAAATCTATCCTTTTCTTATGTTGTGGATTTTTTTTTTCATGTTGTGGATTTGAAGAGTGCAATAGTAATTGCTATGACTCAAATTATTTATATTCAAAATAATTTGCTTATATTCTCTTATTTAGTGAGTCTAACATTTGATACTATATTGTCTTCTTTAATTGAGTCTAATATTGATATTATGTGATTTAACATTTGTATTATTTGTCTTTGATATTCTTCATCTACTCATACATTTCCAAGTTTCATCTATTAATTAATCACCTCATACTTATAAAATATTTTTTTACAAAATTATGGGTGTTATAATTATAACTCTTATGCATAATTTGTTTTAGATAATTTGCAATGAAAATTGAAAAGAAGAACTTCATGAAGGAAATTGTGTTCCAATTAACAACTTAAGGCAATATGATTCTCATTGGATAATAGAATTCTTAGTAATTGGAGTTGAATTAGTAATAGAATATAAGGGAACAAATAAGAAACATTTCGAATATGTTATGTCTAGTTGACAATATCCTATACCTCATTAAAAGAGCATGAAACCCTTGAAAAAAGTTGATTAGGACACGTTTACCTAATAAAAATATATTTGTGAATCAAGTGTCTAATTTTTATTTTTTTCTCAAATATAATTATTGCTGTTGTTATTAATCATTAGGCATATAAATTTATTTAAGTTGTAGCTATTAAATCTTTATTCATTATAATCTTGATATTTTGAAGCACTAATTTTTTTGAAGATCTTTATTATTTTGATATATTATTTCTCTCTGCGCGACCAGACTTTCAAAATCCATTATCATACTTGCAATTGAATCGACTTTGTCATTCTTCCAGTTATATCACGACAGGCATGCCACTGGATCATGCTGCAGGACTCAGGAGACACAAGGGGCGCCAAGTCGGCCCATGGCATGAGCATACATCTAATTCATTCACATAAGCGGGAAGACTTAACATAAGGAAATGAAATCATGACACGATAGAGGAGAAAGACAATACATAATCCATCGTAGGACAGGAAAACAACATAGTCGAGACATTCATGAAGGCGAGTTGATGAGTTGGCTCATCCCAGGCCTGACTTTAATGAACTAAAAGAGAACAATAGAGTCTCTAAACATGACCCTCGGAACATGAGAATCACCAAATAAGCGGTAGCGAACTCGAAGAACTTCAGCAGGAGGGGTGAGCACGAGAGTCGGGTTGTATCATGGCTTGATACAACATAAGTATGCGGTGAGTCGTGGAATGTGCAAGGTATGCAAGGTAAGTAAAAACGGATATTTAAAATATAGAACTCATAGATGGCCATAAGGTAGGACGTATGCAATATCATAAACATCATAACACAACACAAGGCTCGAGTTTCAAAACATTAAATAATACAAACATAATCGCAAGCATACGAAAAACTTTAGTTAACATTACTTGAGCCAAAATACATAATCATAAGCATTACATAAAATCATGAGGCAGTGGGAATTCTCTTAACCGACATACCCAGATGAGCACACATGAAGTCAGACTTGTAAACTGGTTGGGGGCGTTCGTACCTTGACAAGGGTAGAACCATGGGCGTGATATCACCGTACAAGGGTCATTTGAAGTAGGGACAATCACAAGAAGGTCCCAACATGCCTACGGTGGCACGTAGTTTATGAGATCAAGGCATAACACAGGCCACGAACACTTAGTGTCAGATACTACTCTAAAACATATATAATGCTTTCGTAGTATAACTTGCATGAATTCATGGGCTAGTTAAATCATGATTTTCATAAACATACTTGTATATAAGTGAACTAGCCATGAAGCAAAGCTCGTGAGTCGGCCAAAATATGATTCATGAATCATAAAGTTCATACATACTTTTAGATCATGCATATAGCTTGAAATCCATAAAATCATGATGGGTAATTAATTAAATCCATATTTTAAATCGTAATTCATGTTGGGCTCGTAAATATCATTAATGGAAAAGTAGATCATAAATCGATTCATCATGGGTCATGTATAATTAGGCCTAATTTCAAGATAATTCAATAATCGATAACATTATAAAAAATTAAATTACAAATCAGTCAAAACCCATAGAATACGATAAGGTTCGAAAATCACAAAGCCCATTAACAATCATTAGATTTTTATATAAATCTACTTCAAAACCCAATAAATTTTTGATAAATTTTTCATGAAATTGTAGAGAATGGGCATGGGTGTGAAAAGAAACACCTATTGATAACATACATACTGAAAATAACTGATTCTTAATCTCCCTTTAATGCCCAGAAGGTGGAAGGATTTGAAAGAGGGAAAGCGTTGAATCACTTTAGTTTGATCACCTCTTTATACTCTTGCATGCACGAATGAGGATTTAGAATAGATTATCCCTTTAAAAACCACCTTTCATAAAATTTAAAAGCTAGTTTAGAGTCTTCCTGTGAAAAGTCAAAAATTCCCTTAATGAATCTTCCTGGCTTGTCCGAGTTGGTCGATGGGTAGTACAACCATCTAGGATTACGAAGGCTGTCTTGGGATATCACACTCTCGGGCAGGTTGATACCCAGGACCTAAGATCTATCTTCGAGAAACACCTAGCACCACAGCCAGATGGTCAAATAAATCATCAATCTGAGAAAGGAATTCCCTATTCTTGACGGTGACCTTATTCGATTAGATAATCAATACATTTGAAGGGACCCATCACTATACGAACAAATAGGCGGTGCACCCCATGGAGCTTGCTCGGTCTAATGAAACCCCTTATCCAACAAGTCCTTCAACTATTCTTTTAACTCTTTTGCTTCATTTAGTCATCTATAAGGAGAAATGGAGATAGAGGCGTATATCGGGCAATAGATCGTCTAGAAATCAATTTCTCTTTTCGGGAGGAACACTTGGAAAAACATCGGGAAAAACCACTTTGGGCCACATGGCCGAATAGTGAGACTCGGACTCTACATCCTTAACCTAACTAGGTGGTACATAAATCCTATCATTTCACAGCCTTAAGGTGAAATAAGTGGCCAAGGTGATCTGTGGAATTACCTTCCATTCAGTATTTCAGCGCAAGTAATTCCATATACAGGTCCTCTGATTAATCGAAGCATAACATGAAAACAACCAATCCATACCCAAAGATGATATCAAGTCGGTCATGGCCGGCTCTACTAAGAGTGCACGGGGTAACCTTATGCAACCTTTGTGATGGGGCAACCTCATACACCGCCTAAATTTACCAACGATTCACCGGCGGGTAGATGCGAAGAGCGGTTTTGACAAAACTTCAGGACTAACTCCAAAACTACTAGTAATATAAGGGGTCACAAAAGACAAAGTAGTTCTTGGATCTAACAAAGCATAAACATCAATATGGAAGACTTGCAACATATCGAAGTGACCACGTATGGCAAAGCCTGCTGCTCTGGCGAACCTTAGGGCATAAAACTTTGTTTTTGGCGCTGACCACACAGTGAACTAGTGGAGGCACTCTGTTGGGGTTCGTCTTCAGCTGGAGTGGTAGAATTGTTGCGGAAATTTACGTTCTTGTGTCGGGTTTCCACACGAAATAACATCCGTGCCAACCGGGAACCTCACCCAGGATGATTACTGGCATCACTTCCGCTCTGGCTGGGAAAATGGCTCCACCGCCTGCTACCATGCAGATGATCCTGAGCTGGCACACTTATATGATCCTCTGCTGGGCGCCTGAGATGTATCTTTGGCACAGTAAATGAGTTGATGACATAATGGGGGCTACCTAATGATCATTGCCCGAGCTAACTTGGCTTCACCAGTCTGGAGTCTGGCCTCTTGGCCTCTCTCTGCCGCCTCTATAAAGTGATCCCTTCTTGCACCTGTGTCTGGAAAAATGTGTCGGACAGAGAAATGGCAAAAACGATAAACCAAATCCATACCGCGTAATAATTCCCACTACCACCAAGCCACAAAACGGAAACTGCGATAAGGCTCCATGAACAAAAAAAAAAAGCCACAAAAAACTCAGGATCTGTGAAATGTGGTGACTAATACTTTCCTTCAGATCAAACGCCTCTTCTATACAGCACCGATGTCAATGCATTTTTCTTGAGCCACTAACTCTTCTGAGGAAGGCAGTCCAGTTAAGCAGAAGCTCATTATTCTATAGGCTGCACCTGCTTTACATTGCACTCTCTCCAGCTGCTTCATTCACCTATCAAGGCTCACCCACTTTGGGCACTGACAAGGAGATCAAGACTATGCGACCTGTGATCACCTATAACTTTGGGTGATTTCAAAATCTCCTTAACTATGAAATGTTGCTGATTCTGTAGTCACACCCTTGGCTGCATGTTCAATTCCATATAAAAAATCTGCTCATTTGCAGCTGCAGCTGCATTCTGAGAAGCCTAGCCGCTCAAATGAATTCACAAACTTACAGCGGTCATTACCTGTCTTGTGTCCAATACTTTACTAAAATGAAGCGTGGGATCGGCAAACTCCACAGCCGTATCATCGGCGTGTTGCGGCGAATACCGCGTCGCGAGCACTAAGCGATCAGCCTCGCCCCGACTTTCTCAGTTTCCTCTGTGATCGCTGGTGTATACAAACATGACTCATTGATGGAAAAGTAATGGCGCATTATCGACATAAAATCAAAAGGAGAAGCTGTTTGTCTCCTGTGGCTATATACCACAATGTAAAATGTGGCATGCCTCATCATGAAAAGACTTTTACCAGCATGAAGGCTTTCAGAATACAAGGCTTTTACATAAAATCTCTGCTGGAAATATTCCCTTTATATACATTTGTCTGATCCAAACTTTACCACGTTGCAGAGCTACTGAATAAGGAAGCTGAAGATTACGATTTAACGACCTTACCTACAAGTCAATCAGGCGGGCAGGAGAATGTGGTATATAACATAGCCAAAGGGAAAATCGGTACAAGACTTATACAATATTGTTGAATATAACTTGCGGTGATAAGCCTCTAAACAGAAGGAGGGATTGATGGGACAACTCTCCAACTAATCCAACATCTAGAAATTGAAAGAAACGACATAAAGGATGAACATAACACTCGAAACATGAGGACTGCTTAGGCTGAAGCCAATTTGAAACTATCTACGGGTGAGGATCGCTTGAACTAGGATTTGTATCATGAAAACGACCATCATAGAAAGTATACGGTCGGTACAGGAATGTACAAGTTGCAAGGTAAGTAAAACAAACGTTTAAAAAATATATGAAATTCATAAATGATCATAAGAGTAGGGCTTACGTACTCGTATCGTAAATCATAATAACATATCATATAGCTCGAGTTTTCAAAACATTTGTAACATAACATAATCATAATCATAATAGAGATTTACTTAAATGACTTGAGCCAACATACATAATCATAACATGCATAAATCATGAGGAGCAGTGAAATTCTCTTAGGCATACCCGTATGGCCTTGCGTAGGCTTGACTTGTAACCACAGTGGGGGAGGGTGTTCGTACCTGTACCAGGATAGAACCATACAAAAGTGTGATATCACCATGAAAAGGGGCCATTGGGCCGAGGACTAACATGAAAGGTCACAGATATACCTGATGGCATGCGGTTCATGAATCCGAGGGCTTAACACGAGCTACGAACCTACTCGGTGTTCGATCTTTCATAAAACATATATAGTGCTTATAATAATACATACATGAGATTCACAGGCTAGTTAAATCATGATAGTCATAAACATGCTTGAGCATATGTGAACTAGCCATGACATGAGGCGTGAGTCGGCCAAGAAACATAATTCATGATTTAATAAGGTTCATACATACTTGTAGATCATCGTATAGTTTGAATCTCATAAGATCATAATAGATAGAATAAGAAATTTACAATTTAAGTCATAATTCATCTTTGGGTTTGTCAAAGACATTAATGGATCAATGGATCGTAAATTGATTCATCATGGGGCATGCATAATTAAGCTTGAATACTTAGAAATCAAATCAACAATATTATAATCAATTTAAATAACAAAAGATGATCAAAATCCATGGAGGTTATGATGAATTCCAAATCACAAAATCCATAATTAAATCATTAGATTTTATATAAAATCAAATAAAACTCCATGAGTTTTTGATAAATTACAAATAAAATCATAGAGTAGGAGCATGGGTGTGGAAGGATTCACCCATTGATGACACCATACAGGATTATCGATTCTTAACTACTTGATTACCCAAAGAATGAGGAGTGGAAGAATTGAAGAGAAGAGCCTAAGTCTCTTTGATTACCTCTCCCTATTCTTGCATGCATGAATGAGAGAAAGCTGAACTTAACCCCCTTAAATTTCCCTATCACGCTTAAAACGTCATAGTTTAGGCCTTAGGAAGGGAGTACGAAAAGGCCTTGCAATTCGCGAGGAAAACAGCGCCGGTGGTCCTAACGGATGACACGACGGATCGTCATTAGCCCAACTTGACTCGTTATGTCGATCATCGGGTACATTGTTATCCAAACTCCTGAGCTCCATAATGGATCACTTAACGGTTAAATCGGGGAGTGACCCGCGACTCGCACATAGTCTGGCCGTCGAAATTACCTTTTCTCTATCGTATTACTTTCCTTGTATACACGTCCAACGACGCACATCACTACTCGTTGCGACATGACGAGTCATGGCCTCCTTCAGTTAAGTTCCAGCGGTTTGACCTCTTAATTTTCTTACACCTCCTCCCCACGGTTGACCCACAGGCCTCCGTGGTGTCGACCATGAGTGATTAGATGCCGTGGGGACTCGCTATCTCAATTCCTTTCTTCCCTAGCCTTCCCCGAGCCACGACGACTCGTGGGCTGGTGCCTGGTCGTCCAACGACTGGATTGCATTACACAACGGGAATTTTCCAGTTTTCCCTCATTTGAACTTTCGGGTCAGATCTTTGAGTTCTCGGGTATACTTACATATGCTATTTCCTTTCCTGTGCATCAAATACACACTCGAGCATGATTCTCGAAGCATCACAATACTGCAACAAAACCATCCATACCCTTAGGTAGTGTCAACACCGGTGCGATTAGTGAGTCGGGTCTTCAATTCTGGTATTAACTTCTCACAAGCCTCAGACTATTAAAACTTCACCTTTTAAGTCAGCACAATTGATAGTGCTGCAATTGATAAGCCACCAAACATATATAGGTAGTAGCACATGGAAACGAAACTCAGAATATCAAGGGTTTGGCTCTAGGCCAATTCTTCACCACTTTGATTTTCGAATCTACCTTTATGCCTCACTTGATACCACATGGACAAAAAAGCCACAGTCAGAACCAAAACTCACCTTGGCGAACTGCTGCCCTGGTGTGATCATGAGAGTACGCGGTGCTACTCTCAAATGAGCGCATGCTCCTCCTCGCTCAGTATATAAGGATAACGCGTGAATACAATGACGAGCATGTCTAGATATTGCTTGAACACCCTGTTCATTAGGTCCATGGTAGGGAGCATTGTTAGTCAGACCTGACCTACAAACTCATGTGGCCATGCAGTCTTGAAGGCTGTCTTGAGGATATCACATTCTCGAACCTAAGCTAGTGATACAGGACCTGAAATCTATCTCGAGAAACATACGGCACCCTAGAGCTGGTCAAATAAGTCATCAATCCTAGGTAAGAGGTACCTATTCTTGGCGGTGGCCTTTTTCAATTACTTAGATAGTATTGCAAATCCGAAGTGATTAATCCTCCTTTGGACAAATAAAGCGGGTGCACCTCATGAAGACTTGCTCGGTCTAAAAGCCCTTATCTAGTAGGTCCTTCAGCCCAGTCCCTTCAATTCCTTTAGCTCATTTGAGCCATCTTGTATGGAGGAATAAAGATGATGCACGTATCGGGTAAGAGGTGTGCAAAATTAGTTTCCCTACCGAGAAGGAACACCCGGGCAAATCATCGGGAAAGACCTCGGGATACTCACACACCACTTAGAAAATGATTGGATAGTTGGGGTCTCGGACTCGGCATCCTTAACCCTAACTAGGTGATACATGCATCCTTAGAAATGTTTTTCCTAACCTTAAGATATGAAATAACCCGGCCTTGGTATAGGCTGAATTACCTTTCCACTCCCAGCCCGACTCACCCAAATCGAAATTCCGAGGCGCACGGGTCCTACAATTAGCAGAAGTATAATATGCAAACAACCAATCCATGCCCAAAATGATGTCAAAGTGGGTCATAGCTAACTCCTGCTAAGTCACGCGGAGGTGATCTTATGCAATACGTAATGGAGAAACCTACATACACCGCCTAGCTACCAGGCGAATCGCGAGGCGGGTAGGGCGAGAACGGTTACGACGAGTTCGAGGCTAATCCCAAAACTACTAGAAATATAAGGGGTCACAAAATACAAGAGCTCCACGGATCCCAGCAAGGCATAAGCATCAATATGGAAGACTTGCAACATACCCGGTGACCACATCCTGGTGAAGCCTCACGCTCACGGTGGGGTATTAAAGCATAAAACTTTGTGGTAGCGCGACCACCTGTTGAAATAGTAGAGGCACCATGCTGAGGGGGATGTCTTCTTTGGAGCGCGAGAACTAGAGCTGCTTTCACATGAGCCCCACCGACCCTAATGCAGGTGAGGGCAATCTTTTAAGTTTGTGTCGAGATTGCCACGCCAGCGAGCATCCAAGCTAACTAAGCACCTTCGAGGGTGATTCTTTCCACCCACACAAATGGAAAGAGCGCTCCACTGCATGCTACCACAGCCTCTCGACTGAAGCTCTGCTCCTTGATCTCCTCTGAATCTAGATAGCGTGTTGGTGATGATGGGTGGAAGTGATAAACACATCTTGGGGCTAGCGCGCTTCCACCCTACGACCTGACACAAAGAAGTTCCATAGTTGTCGGTCACGACCCTCTTGGCCTTCCTCGCCTCGGTAAGGCCAGAGCTCCATCATTGTGGATGCAACACAATGCGGGAAAATTGATATCTGATGTAGCATGGCGATCTGATCACTTGTCGAATAATCAGCCGCCCATGAACAAAATACTCACTAGAGCGCTCTAGTCGCCACCAACTCACGGAGCATACTTGGATGGCGGGTGAACTCAATGCGTACTCTTGAGCGAACATGTCACCCTTTGTTTCAAATTAAAAACTCGGCCACCTTGAGCTCCCTCATATCTCGTGGGAAGAAGCTGATCCAAAAATGCCATGTGAAACTCTTCCCAATCTATCGAACTGCACCCAATGCCCTCTCGTATCTCTCCTTTGCTTGAACCATATGTGAGCCACCCCTTTGGGCGATATAAGGTCAAGTCAACACACTCCCCATTTTCACCCCCATAGCACAGGTGATCTTTAGAATCTCCTCGTGAAATCGTGTGGATCCTTGTCCACCTTCGATCCCATGAACTCATGAGGGCTCCTTCTCAAGAAATCCCTCACCCTATCCGCCCACGCATTTCCATTACGAGGTAATGCGCCCTTTATCCACGATTATGAACACAGGCATCCACTTGGCTGTGCGACATACGAATCGGCGCCCCAAACTTAGTGTGGGCGGTGGCTCCCAGTGCGAGCTCCTCGTGAACGGGTGAGACTTCTTCGATGCTGCGTGACCATTGGCACCCACCATGATCATTGCCTTTACCATTTCTTTTGGCGTTCACTTTCGACATGGAGGCATGATTACGCAAATGCAAATAACATGAATTAGAAGGGCAAGGACTTTCATCGCACGACATAGATCCTGAAGAAAAGCTTATTTCCCTAAACGTTTCGTAGCCTCTTCGTCATAAGTGTAGCGCTTCACACCATAGAAAAAGACTACTTAACGCGACCTTGGACCTTGCGGGACACTTCAAACCTATTGCTCACGATACCAAGTTTGTCACGGCCCGAACGTACACCCGAATGTTAAACACGGGACAAGGAGCCTCGAGACGAGTCTTCCCATGGCGTGAGCATACATCTAATACATTCACATAAGCGGAAGACTTAACATAAGGAAATGAAATCATGACATAATGGAGAAAGAAAATACATGATCCATACATGATGGCGGAGTACAACATAGTACGAAAAGCCTCTAATCATGAAGACGGGTTGATAGGACAATACCCAACTAACCCATGTCGTTGAAGCGAAGAAGCAAATAGGGGAGTCTAAACATATGGCCCTCGGAACATAAGGACTCACCAAATAAAATTTGTGCGAACTACGAAGAGCTACGAGGAGGGTGAGCTTAGAGAGCGAAGAGGAAGAAGAAAGAGAGGTCTATATCATGGCTTGATACAACATAGAAAGTATGTAGTTAATACATGGAATGCACAGAGTATGCAAGGTAAGTAAAACAAAGATTTAGAACATATATAAAACTCATAGATAGACATAGGTAGGGCGTCATGCTCATATATTAAAATCATACCATAACATAAGGCTCAAGGTTTTCCAAAACATTCGTAATACAAATCAAAATCATAATCATAGGAGAAAAGCTTTACTTAACATGAATTGAGCAAAATACATAATCATAAGCATTAGCAAAATCATGAGGAGCGATTAGGAGATTCTCTTGACCGACATACCCCATATGAGCACACATGAAATCTGACCTGTAAACCTAGTCGGGAGAGCATTCGTACCTTGCCAATGGTAGAACCATTAAAAAGGGCATGATATCACACATGAAAAGGAAACCATTTGAAATGGGATAGTCACAAGGAGGTCCCATACACCTATGGTGGCATGTAGTTTATGAGATTCGGGGAGTAACCTGGGCACCGAACCTACTCGGTGCTCGATACTACTCCAGAACATATATAGTGCTCATAGTATAACATGCATGAATTCATGGTCTAGTTAAATCATGATAATTATAAACATACTTGTACATACGTGAACTAGATGACAGAGCCCAGTGAGTCGGCCAAAACATGATTCATGAATCATAAAGTTCATACATACTTGTAGATCATGCATATAAACTTGAAATTTATAAAATCATGATAGGTAGTTGATTAAATCCATATTTTAAATCGTAATTCATGTTGGGCTCGTAAATATCATTAATGGAAAAGTAGATCATAAATCGATTCATCATGGGTCGTTCATAATTGACTTAATTTCAGAGAATTCAATAATCGATAACATTATAATTAAATTAAATTACAAAATTTGATAAAACCCCATAAAATACGATAGGTTCAAAAGAATGCAAAGCCCATTAACAATCATTAGATTTTTATATAAATCTGCTAGGAAACCTAATAAATTTTTGATAAATTTTCATGAAATTATAGAGAATAGGCATGGTGTGAAAGGAAACACCCATTGGTAGCCTTACATACCTAAAAATGGTCGATTCTTAATCTCCTTGAATGCCAAGAAGGAATTGGTAGGATTTTAAGAGAGGGAAGTCTTGAATCATCATTTGATCACCTCTATCTCTTGCATGCATGGAGAGGACTTAGAATAAATTATCCCTCTAAAAACCGCTTCATGTCGCTAAACGAGCGTAGTTTGGTCTTTATAGCATGAAAAGTGAAAATTCCCTTAATGAATCTTCCCTGGCTTGTCCCGGAGTTGGTCCAATGGGTCCTTCATAAGCAGTCGTTGGAAGGAATGACGACCCCTTATATGGCGCGTCAGTGAGCACTACTTGAACCCGACCTTCGGAGGCCGAACCACGGATGGATAGGACGACTAGTCCCAGCGGGTCTTCAAGTCGACCGTTGTTTGCCACTCACAAAAACTGAACCTCCTTACCCTGAGCCTCTCCACGACTCGTGGTTGCTTCCCAACGAGTCGTGGTCTTCATCGAGTCACATGCCTTTGGAAATCCTTACAACCAAAAAAGATGACCGGTGACCACGGGTCGTCACTTATACCAGTGCGTCCAAGCTGCGAGCCCAACCTCTTTATAGGCATTAACAATGGCTCATTGTTTAAAGCAATAGTCGTTGCGTCACCCGTCGTCTGCTACCACCCCAGGCTTTCCCTCACCATGAGCGCATACAATGGACCGTGGTTTGATACCACGTCATTACATCTCCGGTCTGTGTTTGGTTTGTAGTTTTCAACTATTAACTTCCGGAGTCTACTCTTAAGCATTTTCGGGGTATTACGGGTTAGGATTCCTTTATATCAATGTCACGACCCGGTAGCCATTATTGGCGCCCATACTAACCCCCCGGTGGGATGGCAAACGAATTCTAACCAATTACCCAAAAACCATTGACAATTAATAAAAATAGAACACCTTATGAAAAATGATTAACGGAACATAACTAAAATAAAAATAACAATGCTATGAAAGCACTCTTTGGACCTGATAGTCATTGTACACAAGGACATCTACCTATCATTGTCTAGGTAATCTAAAGAAAAAGGAAATGGCAAGCAAACAATACGTATGCGAACTAAGACATCGGTAGTGGGATAGTCGATGGCACGTCTTAGCGCTCAACTTACTATGGATACGCAGCTACTCTTGAGATTGAGGTTGAGATGAGCTTTCGAGATCGGGAGTTTGTACTCGAAAGAAGTCGCCCAGGAGTAGCGTCGGTACAAAACCATGATCTTGGTAGGCATCATCGACCGACCTTAAATAACAACATATATATATATATATATATATTATCATGCCCCACCTTGGGAGGCATGATTGGCACTGATGCCACCTTGGAATACGAATTGACTTGGGGCGGAAACGCCACTTCGGGTACTGCACATTTCTCTTCAAATCAATAGAACGGCGAGCTATATCTCGACTATAAACACTGACCTCCAGAGCAAGGCCACATAACAACCTATAAGCGAAGCTTGACTAACCAGCGACAAGCGATGAAAGGGATCACATGGAGCAGACATGGCCACCATGCTATCTAGTTATATCATAATGGGAATAGGCAATGTGAGAACTATACTATAGCCGATAAGGTTGCTAACTAAAAGCTAAACTAGGCCACACACAGTAGTCACGCGAGATAAAATATACATAGGCCACACGACCAACAATAAAAACTAACAACTGGAAGTACGCCCAGCACCTGCAAACTCTAGGAGTGAAATAATGGTCGATGCAAGGGCCCCAACCTACCCATAAATTTGTACAACAAAGAACAAACGCTTCCAACTAACAACTCAGGGCAAAATGAGATGATTAGACTATAGACTCGGTGATGACTAGGAGGTCTGACGTGTCTAGGTACACAGGCAAAAATGTCTGAGTGTCCAAAAGATAGATTGTCGGTACAATATGTAGGAATATGTAAGGCAGAGTAAATGACAATGACTAAATAATACTAACAACGTTGAAAATCATACAATTGGAGAGGGATAGAGATATAACTGAATAACCTCACAACGTTGTATAACTAACGATAAATATGCAAACAAGAACCTTACTTGGCCCCATGGCAGGAAGGTACAACCCGAGCCACCGAATAACCCGTCAGGGGCTCCCATAAAAGCTAGTAGAGTTCACTTGATCTATATATCCCTAACTAGGTCAAAATGAGTCAACGAGTAACTATATCGGCCACTTGTCCCCCTGGGTCTAACTAAGCCCGCTCGGCTCTGATCGTGGCGTGCAGGTCAGTGGACTCTTGATATCTGCACCTTGGGCACCGGGCTCGACGGTCGGTGATGCGTCACGACATAAAGATAATAGTCCGACCATGGAATAGACTATAATATGGCCCTTGGGCCTTTGTGTAGTCCCTTGGGGCGACATCTATCTCCTTAGAGTGATACGCCCTCCAACAAAGTAGGCAACTCCGACTAAGTAACCACAGGGTTGGTCATGAGAGCTATACGGGGAAAAGTTAATCCCAATCTAAATAGAAAATTCTAATCTCGGACTCATAATTGCGGCTAACCTTAATAATCATACTTCTGACGTTCTTACAAGATTCTAGGTCATATTACAACACGACAAAAATAACTTGTCGAAGGGGCCACCTACGAATGTTGATTAAATTCAGCGGTTTAACTTGCAATCGGCAGTTCTTTCCAACTACTAACCTTTATCTTGAAGACTAGGACTAATTTCAATACTAAATTTAGCAAATGTGATAACTTTCATTAATAATAACAACTATAATTCAACTCGCAAATTCTTGGTAGAAAACCTATAATTTCAGGAGTTCATAAGGAAGAAGTGCTTACCTAATACCGTGTAGGATTCAATTTGGAACAATTCGATAATTTCGACGAGTCCGGTTTTCGGCCAGAATTTTTGAAATAACTCTGTAGTAATGCTTCCAATAGGACCAGAACTCGTTGCAGGGTTAATTTGAGATTGGACGGCGTTTGATAGCATAATCGGGATGAGAACACAAAGAAGATTGCGTGCACCTTTGTTTACGCCGTGGGTATCACTTGTGAAATGATTTGAATTAAGTGAAGGGGCTTGCCTGCTAGCTAAGGGAGGTGGAAAGGGGCGCCCCACGCCAGCTAAGGCGCCATACCTAGCGATGCGCCTCCCATTGCGGCGGAAGGCCTGACCGCGCGCGCTTGCCAATGCAATGCGGTGGCGCGTAGCGGCTAGCCCCTCTTGGCCTAGCCTCACCCAACTAATTTGAGGCTCTTTCCACACATATTAAGCTCTCAGCCACTCATCATAAATCAGCGTACGCTACTAGCAGATAGTATTTTACGAGGTGCAACCTTATATATATATACACACGCTTTTCCGAATATAAATTCTATAATTATCTATGTGGGGTGCCGGGTGCTTTGTTCACTAGATTGGGCCACCATTATGCGGTCCTTTACCTCACGCCCTTGTCTCTCTATAGCGGAGTCGATTACCTTTACCCAGCGTACAACAGCAGCGTGCTTCGACTTAGCACACACCCACCATTCTCTTAACTCTTTCCAACATACCATTCATTATGTTCATCCAAGCTATTCATAGTCATCCATAAACTATCAACACATTATAACCATAAGGAATATACAATGAAACATCCCAGGTTGCCTTATTCATAGCCAGGCCTTAGAATTTAACTTCCATAAACCATCGATCATTATAAACACATCAATAATTCAAAAGCACAAAATACATGACCATAGTTTAGTTCATTCGGAGTCTCCCTCCCTTGACCGATCTTACTTCTTATACTCGAGTCAATAATATAACAAATAGTGACATGTCGGGCATGCCTGTCCATCACTATGAACACTCTAACACGAACATCGATGTACATACATGTTAGAGGGTCTTATTTCTACCCTTCAAGCCACGACCTACGAGGACTATAGAAAGCCATGTCTTGTAGGTGTAGTACCCGCTCCCACTCATCTATTAGTCTAGATGCTCACCCACTTGTACAAAAAGCCACTTTCAGCCATTGTTGCTTGCCTGGATGCTCCCGTCGGGCCATGGCCACTCGTTTGAGGATGACCATGTTATCCACTTTCATTCAACACGTCTCGGTGTTTTACCGTTTCGGTCGAGTTTGTTGAACCTGGGGAGGCCTTATCTTACCTCCCTCAACTGAATACTCACCTGAAAACATGAATCACGTTTTAAACAATACAACATATATAAATACCTCTCAACATCAAATTATCATATTACTTAAATAACGATTCCATAGATAATCATTTAACGATATAATTCAACAAAATACTATATCAACAAGCAATGTCCTTAGACAAATTCACACATCATCATTCCACCTTGCTATACACTGTACCCCGAGTCTAACTCCTTACAAGCCATAACTGCCGATTGAAGATGGGAAATCTCCAAGTTACTCAGCTAAGCCTCGCCTTTCCTTAGTGCTTCCGAACATTCAAAATCTACAACAAAAGATTAATGGAGAATCAATAGACTATATCGGGAACAAGGGTTTTGATAATTCAACTACTTAGCCCCATTCTATCCGTTTCATGGGGGTTCCTCAACCGTACCCACGAGTAAGTCATACCACTCTAATCCTACCATGATCATTCAACCCAATTCATGGGGTTTCTACTCCCTCAAACCCTCTTTCCAGCCCAGAGGTTTAACACTAAATTCTCTACTTCTACCAAATTTTTGGTCTCCAATTCTAGGAATGATGAACTAGCACCATCATTCACCTAGGGGTACGATTACATGTTTATAAACCTAGGAATCAATCAACCCTAACACCCAATCAATTTCCCTACTCCTCATCATTCCTAGAAAGTTTTCAACCTAAAATTTACACCACTATAGGTCCCCACAATGATTCTAAAGTTAGGGCATCAAAGTCAAGAGAAACGAGACTAAGATTCTTATCTTTGAAGGAAGCTGCTCTGCACTTAGGTAATGCACTACGAGTTCTCACAACTTGTTTTTGAAATAATGGGGTAAACCCTCTAAAATTCCACTTAAAACCCACTTATTGTTTCTCATCTTCCATTTGCGGCGGTCATTTCTGTTGCACCGCCTATTACACCATCACGTGAATCCAATGGTATATATTTTAATTTATTCTGGTGACTCCGTAGTGATGCGGTCTCACTCTGACTCTTATCCCTCACATTGCAGCGGTCCTCCATAACATTAACTCCCATTTCTTGCACACAAACCATTCCCAGCTCAAAATTTTTCTTAACTTTATTTACTCCACACCTTCCCACCAACACTTAGTCTAGAGAGGGTGTTTGGTGTATTTTTTCTCTGTAATGATAGATAGGTCATTACGTCAGACTGTTAATAATTCATCCCCAAAGATCCTAAAAATCAAGAAAGAGGATATACCAAATTCTATAAATAGTTGTGGATATTTGTTCCGCATGTTGGCCTCGGTTTCCCAAGTGATTCCTCTATGGAGACGATTCTTCCACTAAACCTTTACCATTGCAATCTCCTTTAATCTCAACTTGCGGATCTCTCTATCTACTATAGCCACGGGGTCCTCCTCATAGAACAAGTTCTCATCCAACAACACCAAGTCCTATTTAATTATGTATGATCCATCCCCATGGTATTTCTTTAACATGGAGATATGGAAGGTTGGATGCATTCTGACATCTGGAGGCAAAGCAAATTCATAAGCTACTTCCCCCAAGCGTCAAAGGATCTCGAATGACCCAATGTACCATAAGACTTCAAATCGCATCACCCCCTTCATGGGGAGATCTTGAAGCAACACTTGCTCTCCCACCGCAGACTTCTTGTCCCTCACCTTTCTATTTGCATATTGCTTACGCTTGCTTTGAAGCACGGAGCGTTCTTGAATCACTCGAATTTTTTCCAAGGACTCCTTAAGCAATTTAGTACCCCAATGCCTCACCTCAAATGCATCGAACCATCCGATTGGAGACTGCATTTTCTCTATCACTGAGCTTCAAATGACGCCCATGCAAATACTCGAATGATAGCTGTATTGTAACAAAACTCCGTCAAAGGTAAAAATTTAACCCAATGGCCACCAAAATCGATCACGCATGCAGAAGCATGTCTTTTAAAACTGAATTGTCTTTCCATTTTGCCCGTCTGTTTTGCGAGATGGAAGGTTGTGTGCAGAATCAGCCTGGTACCTAGCTACTTTGCAAGTCCTCTAGAAATGGGAGGTGAATTGTGTACCCCTATCTGAAATGATCAAAAATGGCATCCCATGCAGGCGAATCACCTCTTTCCACATACGGCGTGGCCGAGTCTCGAAGCATTGTAAGTTACTTGTATAGGTAAGAAATAGGCAAGACTTAGTCAATCATCAGCAATGACCTAAATGGAGTCAAACTTCCCGATGTTCGGCGGACCAACGAGTCCATCGTTATTCACTCCCCCTTCCACTGCAGGATGGGCATCCTTTTGAAGTACTCCCTACGCTTGATGCTCATACTTCACCATTAACAACTTAGGCGGCGACATGATCGACGATGTCCCTCTCTTCATTTACCCCACCAATAATTCCATTTCAAGTTATGATACATTTTAGTAACCCAGGGTGGATAGAGTACCTCGAGTTGTGAGCTTCCGATAGGATGGTATTTACTAGTTCATCAACCAGGAACAAATACACACACCCTCATTCTCAATACCCCTTCACCATCTAATGTCGCTTTCTTAGCTTTACCCCTAGTAAGACCTTGTCCCGAATCTTACTCGGTTGCATCCTCAAGCTTGCTGACTTTTTACCTCTTCTATTAGTGATGACTTAGCCTTTACATCGCAACAATTTATCCTCAGTTACACGAAAATGCAGCGCTTTCCTTATTGGAAATCTTGTCTTTAAGGCGGGCAGTCGGGATCTTCCTCTTTATAGTTCCTTTACCTCCACAACTAATGATGACACTACGGTTTACGGAGTACCCTTTCTGTTGTCCTCTATTTGCTCTACACGAATGGATAAGGCGGCTAGTGGAATTGTATTTCTGCAGCAACTCAGTTTGTTCGGCTACAATTACGCCAAACTCCCCATAGATTTGCGGGTGAGGAATACATACTACATTGGCCCTTCTAGGTATGATACGAGAATGTTCACATCATAATCTTTCAATAACTCCAACCATTGGCCATTTTCCAAATTCACTCTGCGGTGAAGATATACTGCATGCTCTTATGGTCGGTGAAACTATCCACATGAACGCCGTACAAGTAATTTCTCCATATCTTTAGGCGTGGATTACGCGGCTAGTTCGAGGTCATGGGTAGGATAATTCTTTTCATGTTTCCATAGCTGTCTGGAGCATAAGTACTTTACCATGATGCATCAACACGCATCCCTAACCCAACACCCGTCATAATACACTACATAACCCTCTGTACCTTACGGCCCAATGGCTAACCTTGGGGCGGAGGGGTTATCCATCTTTCAGTGCTTGGAAACTCTGCTCGCGTGCCTCTGTTACTGAGCTTTGCGCTGCACGTCGGCAGTCGGAGATGCGCTGTGGTGGAGAATCCTTCAACAAATCTTCTACAGTATCCACTGCTAACCCCGGTAAACTGCGGACTTCGGTTGGAGTGGTTAGGTGTGGGCCGTGTCTTTGCTAATTTATTTTCACAAATTGTGCCTATATACCGACTGTCCGGCATAATATGCCCCAAGAAAACTCTAGAGTTCAGCGATTCATTTGGAGAACGGCGCCACAATTGACGGCCCTTGAGAATGCGAAGCACGGTCCGCAAATGATCACGGTGATTTGCCTCGGCGAGAATACACCGAATATCATCAATGAATACTATCACGAACAGATCGAAATGCAGTGCAGAAGATCTTGTTCATCGAGGTCCATAATCTTGGGAGCATTCGTCGGCCAAAAGATAATTAGGAATTCAAAGTGGCCATATGCGGTCACAGAAGGCGGAGTCTTTGGAATGTCCTTTCACGAACTCGAACTTTGATGATATCAGGACCTCAAATCAATCTTGGAGAAATATCTTTCCCCTATGCTTGATCAAAGCAAAATCATCTATTAAAAATAGATACCTTCTTATGTAACACTATTGATTGTGTTCATCCACCACCTCAGGCGCATCTAACTCTCTGACCAGGTGCCCACGCCCCCGAAAGGGAAGTACTTGGCACGATAAAGCCCTTATCTAACGGATCTTTCGGTTGCTCACTTTAATTCTGAGTTCGGCGGGAGCCATACGATCACGAAGGAATTGATATAAGTGAGTGCTGATAGCAAATCAATTGCAAAGTCTATTTCTCTTTCTTGAGAATACCGGTAGCTCGTCAGAACACGTCGAGAATTCGTACTGCTTAGAGCAGTGGAGAGTCGGAGGCTCTACCCGAACATCTGGACTCGACTAGGTGGTAAATGCATCCCTTAGCTATCAACTTCCCTACCTGAAGGTAAAAAATAAGCCTACCTTTTGGCGTATTGTACTACCTTTCCACTCTCATCTTGCCTCCCTGGAAAGTGGAATCGGACCGTATTGGTCATGCATTCTACATTGGCATAACACGACACTAACCAATCCATACCCATAATGACATCCAAAATCAATCATCTCTAGTTCTACCGGATCTACGCCAATCGACGATCAGAAACCTCCACGCATGCACCCTCGGTAAATCCTTCGCTGTAATGGATTCATGACAGTGTAGATGCGAGGGTTGCTTTGGAAAGCGACTGCAGTACAACATGAACTTCCGAGCCACAAATGGGGTAACGTAGGACAAAGTAGACCACTGGATCAATCAAATACATAAACGGGTATAGAGCAAATGATCATTATCACACATTACCACATGCAGGAGACGCCTCGAGTCACCGCACTCCCAGTAGTGCATAGGTACGGCTTGGGCTCGTACACAGAAACTGGATGCCCTAATCTACCTCGGCCCCCACTGCGGACACGGAGCTTACGCCTGCTTAGAGGCTGCTGAGCTGTGACCTGCGACGCCCTTTGTCCGATTATCACCGGCTACACACGACCTCGGTCGGACAATCTCATCACATGACCCTCGCTACATGTAACACGGTGTGAACCGTATACGCAAGCGCCGGTGTGGGATTCGGCTTGCAAATAGGGCAAGGGTAAGAGTGTGTATGCTGCTACTGCTCTGCCCTTCTGTGAGGTGGAATCTACCGTTCGAGAACTAGCACCCGACTCGGCGTCGCCCAGGCGAATAAATCTACCTGGCTGGCTGTGATGGAGGTGGGGGCTTTAGGTAACTGTCGACAATCGGGGCACAGGTCCTCTTTGAATCTCCTACATTATTTCATCGATCTATCCTGTTATTGTTGCTCACAGATTTATACATCTACTATCCTGGTACCCCATTGTCTAAGGCCCTCAATGATGCGGGAAAGGCACTGGCGATATCCATATGCGGTGTAGTACATCATGCATGCCTCAATGTATTTTGGGTTGAGACACATAATAATTCGGTGGACTCTAGATGGCATGGTGTCCACAGTGGGCATAGCGGGCCAAGGAATCAAGCTGTAGGGCGTATTCCTAGTACACTCTCGCCCCCTCTCCAAGTGCAAAAAGCTGATCCCATAGGTCTGTCGAATTTCCGTGGCAAATAACGTCTAGGAAGGCCTGCGAGAAGCTGGACTAGGTCGGAGGGCAACATCTCACGCCTCGAGACCTTTCCCAACTTTCATACCACAACGCATCTCTCATTGAGTTTTCTTGTAATATTTGCCAATGCATAAACATAGCGCACTGAGGCTTTATGGGCGAAAGTGCGAGATATCCCCTAGGATGGTTTGAAGTGGGTAGTCGGGATTGATTGGACTGACATGGCATGTCGATGCGAGAGAAATGTTTAAGCTCATTAAGAGCACTTATTAACATCCCAGTGCGTCAGTCCTATTCGATATACGACATAGGGGCTTAGAGTTCTATGTTGGCGGTGGGTATTCACGAAGGTTTTACTTTATGAAAGGCATGATGAGTTTGGTAAAGGTCCAGCTTAGCCCTAGGTTCATTAGGCCATATCGGATCCTCTAGAAGATAGGCCAAGCGGCTTATGGGTTAGAGTTGCCTTAAGAACTAGAATGCATTCATCCGATCTTCCATGTGTCGGTCCTGAAAATGAATAGGATACCCTTCTCGGGTTGTCGATTGAGCTTGTTCAAGTCACTAGGTGTTTCAACGAGCAGGACTCCTTTTGCTATACCAGATCGGCAAGTTTGTAGATTGAGAACTAAAGATATAGCCTCCGTTAGTGTCTTATGGAGGAATAGAAATGTAGAGGAGATGACTTGGGAAGCTGAGGACGACATGAGGGCTAGATATCCTTACTTATTTCGGGTTTAACTTAGATTATACAGTTGAGGTGGGATTGTTATTCAGTTATTTTTGGTTTCTTATGTGATCAGTATTAGTTGCTCACTTTTATGTTATGGAACTATGTTATATCGTTGTTTGTGGCGTCCTATGAGACACCTCTGTTGGACTTTTTTGTGTTTCAGGTTTCCGGTTAGTCTATATTGCATAGGAGACTCTACCAAAATTTTTCATAAATGATTAAGGAATTTAGTCTTTTAAGATTAGATTACATTCCAGGATGAATGTTCTCTAAGGGTGGGATGTTGTTACAACTCGTAAGTCTCTGTTGGTTACCGATGCGTGCGTATCTATATTGAGAGTTTTGGAGTATGAAGCATGCTTGAAAGGGCTCATGGGATGAGCACGTTAGCATATTGTCGAGCAGGTAGGAGGCCGGAGATGGAGACAGGGCGCACCGGGCGCCGCACCTCACAGCCCACACCTACGCATGGGCCGGCGCGTCCTGCCCCCCTGTCGCCACCTCATATGTATTTGTATGTTAAGTGTGTAAATGTTATTTATTTTAAAACATTTCCAAAATAGTACCCTAGGTTGTGCGTCTCTCTTCTCCAACTTTTCATCAAACAAAGGTAAGATTACACCACTAAACTCTGTTTAAATGCAAATTCATCTTAGATAACAAGTTTCGAACCTATGAGCAACGTATCTATGGAGATATTTTTTGAAGTCTATCTCATATTGTCGGAGTCCTACCGAGTAGAAGTTATAGAAATTACCTCTAATTGAGTCCTAAGCGTCTACAAGTGATAACGAAGTATTTCTATCTTCTAAACTCTTGTGAATTTGTAATCTTTCGGCTAAATTGGATAGAGTTTAATTAGTAGTATTGTGCATTAAGGATGTTTTTCTTAGCCATTTCCTTGAATTGAGAATGGCTTTATTCTATCAACGTAAAGGCTACAATTTGGAGAAATTACCGGCTTTAGTTTGGAGCAGATCTGGTGAGAAGAATTTGGCAATTGAGGTATGTTAGGACTAACCTCTTTAGAAAGTTATTCTCATTGTAAAACAAATACAAGTTGTACTTTTGTAGTAATTTAAGAATTCGAATGTTGTAGTTAGTCATTACGAATAGGATTGAGATTGTAGCGTAGTATCCCTAGTTGGGGTTGATCGTATTTCGTACTACCTCTCAACATGAATAGCTGGGGGAGGGCACTGCTAATTGTACGAACTGCTTTCGGAGCTATAAATTTCTTACAGAGCCACGATGCTGCTGACGCTCATGAAGCTATAGGCTGCTTACGGAGCTACGATGCTGCTATTGTTTACTGAACTATAGACTGCTTTTGGAGATACGAACCTAAATTTATTACGGATCTATTAATTGTCTGAAAGGACTAAAGTGAAGCCTATAGGGCCACATTGAACTCTCTTATGAACTCCTTCTACGCCAAAATGGCATTGTCGACCCTCACTAGGTCCTGGTCAAGATGCAGTTGCAGTAATTTGCGAGGCCTTAGGAGTACCAATAGGGGTATGTAGACTGATTGGTGCTCGCCAGGGCTTATGGGGCCCAGGTAGGTTATCTCTGTGTTGATTGTACCTTCCAAACTTATAGGGGTCCGGTTAGGTTCTTGTTTGAGTATTATCTATTAGTTGTAGCTCATGATTATGACATTGTGCAGGTTAGATTCTGATTCCTGTTGCTAATTATTTTCAGTTCTTTTAGTAGCTTCTATTCAGCTATTTCTATTACTGCCCTTCATATTCGATACAATTGTACTGACACCCACGCATGGGGAGCTGCATACTTGCCTACAGGTGTTGACAGATAGGGTTTGAGACCTCCTTAGCAACCTCCTGGATTTAGAAAATCGGTCAGCTCCTTTCCTCTAGAGTTACCAGTATCTAGAGGTTTGCTTATGTTTTTTATGTATAGCTCTTGGGTATACTGGGGCCCTATTTGGACCAGTATCTTAGTCCTAGAGGCTTGTAGACTATAGATCTTTTGGTTAGTTTTGCATCGTTGGCTGAGTAATGCGCATGTATGATCTATCATATGTTTTGTTGGCTATGCGGGGCTCATATGTGTTCATATACATGTTGTAGGTCGCGTGGGGCCTAGTAGTGTTACCTATTAGTAGCGTGGTGGTCTTGTCAGCCCCAAAAGGAGGTTGATATTACTATATTGATTTTGACTGCTGGGTTAGCTATTTTTATGCAAGTTTGTTGTGTGGCCTTGTTGGCCTAAGGATGTGTTTATAGACGAAATATAGTTGTTTGTTTTATTGATTATATGTTGCTGGCAGGCACCAAAGGTGCATATGTCCAGCTAGTTCAACTCAGTGTCCATTGTGGCATTAGGTGTCAGTCACACCTCCGAAGGTGGGGCATGACAACTTATTAAAAATGTATAAAAACATAAAATATACTTTGTAGGTAAACAAGAGGATCCAAGGGTGGAATTTGACATCAAAGGCTAGGAAGTCCCTCGAGGAAATCGAGAATGGGATAGCTGTAGATGAAAATGCTCAGGATGATAGCTTGCCCAAGTAGGCTATGGTTTACTCGCTTTTGCGTTAGATTTCGGTTAGATTTCGTACTTTTAACTATGTAATGGACTAGTAATCGGAATCAACAATAATCTAAGACCAAGTGGATTAGAAGAGGAGTGCTGATGAACTTATTGAGGTAAACCTTAGGGGAGATATTCGACCAACGATAGGGGTTGTGGTCTAGGATATGCGTTTAGTCTAAACATTGTTGTGGAGTTTAACTTTTGAGTGTTGTTGACGAGATATCCCCAGGTATAAATATTGACTTCTTCTTTCTTGAATCTAGACCTTGGACAAGTAAATCACATAGACTTTGTGTAGGAGATGCGATCAACAGACGGATTAACAAAATATAACTATGTTGAGCGTGAGATAAAGAGAGTAACGTACGATAGTAATTCCTTACATAATGATTGGAATGTGTTGTGTCCGATATGTCATTTTCGAGTTGATGATTATGTCTGTATTAATGGTGATACAGTGGTAAGTTAATTTATGATGTAAGTGCGTTATGACATTGTTTTCTTATAGGGGGTATAAAGAACTAAAACATGGGAGAAACTGCAATAAAGACTGTTCACAGTACTACCAGCAGTACCGCTGCAACGGGTAGTATACCAGTGCAGCGATACCGCTGTAACGACAGTGATACCGCTGTAGCGAAGCCCAAACCAGTGAGCGGGCCAATTTGAAAATCTTATAGATTGTTGGATTAAATGTTATTATTACTGTTCATGCATGAGGTTGATTTAATTTGATGTTATTGTACTTGTTGTGTGACTGAGTAATTCTTGCCTTGTGATGATCTATTATGATGTGTTGCATTATGTGTTCTGCAATTGCGGGGTGAATTGGAAGTAAATGGATGTGTGAAGGAGATGACGGATAATACAAAAGGAAAGTTATCGATACAATGGTAAATGAGGGGCCTATAGCCGAAGTTAAGGAACTCCGATGAACAGGTTACTACAGTTAGATTTTTCAATAAGGATTGGATACATGAGTGACTCATACTTGAGGTGAGCATCCGGATGAATGATATGAGAGAGTACACATATAGGTATGTCTAAAGGACCATGCGATTGGGTGTACGAGTGAGTACACAGACAGGTATGACGAATGTTCATACGGCTGGGTGTACAGTACATGGATTTCTAGATTCCCCTGCAGGTCATGACTGGAAGGGCAAGCATAAGACCCTCTGGCATGTGTGTACAGTTATGAGATTGAGGTGTGTGCCCGTATATCACAGACGGTATGATTTTGAGATAGAGATTATGCGGGTATGACTGATATACAAATGGCTGCACGTACAGGAAAGTAGTTGATATACTAGTGTGATGTAGGATATACCGACATGAATCGGGTTTTGAGGTAAGGAACAGTTGTGGAGTACCGTATAGAGCTATTCAGTTTAGGTATGGCATCTTATGACATTTGTGGTAGGATTTCAGGTATGTGCATGTACTTTAATGTTGGGGAAATTGACTTCCCTTTGTTGTTTGATGATTTTTGTGTGAACATGGGGTAGTACATTCGTATTTGCATTTGATTGTTTGGTTTTAAATTGATGGGGTAAGTATGACAAAATGATGGGTTTGAACGAAAGATAGTGCAGTACCGAGAGATGGAATGTAAACGTTGTTATTTGATGCACTTCTAAGAAGAACGAGAAAACCCTATAGATAACTAAAGAGGTTGATAATGGGTAAAAAAGGACTTGATCATTCATAGAGATATGGTAAGAGGGGTAGCAGTGCTATAATGTTGCATGACAGAATAAAACATAGATGGATTGGGTGAAATTTAGTATTAGCTAGATAGGTTAGCGTTGCAGCGGACACATCGCCGCGGCAGTAGGATCACTGTAGCGGTTTGAGCCTTTGCTGCAGCGAAAATAGAAAGAGGAAAACTGATAAGATAATTAATTACTAGAAGCATAGGATAATTTTGTGAACTGGAACGAGTCATAAAAAGTATATTGTATAGAATAAATTTGGTGGGATGTTGCCTAAGAAAATTAATTACTGAATTTAGTAGTGTTGATTGTATATTGGTTCTTATGTTGTTGTTTAACTAACTCTAGTCGGCCAATGATGCTTACCAGTACGTGTGATGTACTAATACTACCTTCCTACACCTTTTTCTTTTGGGTTTAGGATGTGGTTGGTTGAAATTCCTTGATTGACGTGGAGTACTCAACACCAGCTTCAGTGTTCCTCTTCTGAACGAAGCTGGGTTATTTTGTTTTTCAAGTATTCAAATAGAGCTCTAATACCTGTCTAGGCTAGATTTTAGGAGAGTCATGTTGGGGGAATTTTGTAATATTATTTTGTTAATAATTTTTAGCAGATAATGAGAAGTAATGTGATTGCTACAATGTTATTTTCTTGTCTAATTGAAAGAAAAGTGGTAAGGGTTCTCCTATAGAGAAAAGTCGATGTAGAGCCCGCACGACCTATTTAGTTGGATCATGAGAGCTATTCACAGTCATCAATTGACAATTGACACCACATAGCCACATCGAATATAGAATGAATCATTAACGGAAGATTCCACAACTCAATCACGAGTCCTCATTTAACTATACCAACCATCAAGTCATTACAACACCTCAAAAATTCAGATGAGCAAACACATGACCATAGGTTCAGTTCAGTCAGGTACCCCACAAACTCAGTCTGATTCTTACTGTAGATCAAATAATACGATGAATGGTAACATGCCCAGCACACGCCTCCGTCACATCACCATAAACACTCAATCACTGAACATCGATGTACACATATGCTAGAGGGTCTTATTTCTGCCCTTTCAGTCATTACTTGCAAGGGACTTTAGAAATTCATGTACTATACTGGCGTGGTACCCTCTCCCACTCATATGCTCGTTCGTATTCTCCCCTCGGAAACGAGCCACTCAATCATCATTGCTCACCTGGATGCTCCCCTCGGGCATTAGTTACTCATCTCAGGACATTCATAGTATCCACTTTAATTCTAATAATCGATATATTATCATTAAGTCCAATGACATGAATTTTAGGAGGCCTCATCATACCTCCATTAGCTTAAGCATTTAAATAATTTGAGATCATTCTTAATAAATACAAACGGGAATGAACAAACTATCCACATTTACTTCCACATTACACAGGTAACAACGTCGCATTAGGATCACTCTATCATGGAATTCAAAAAGGAAGATTTAAACACATAAGGTCTAGTGACCAAAACACACATTATCATTCCACATCGACACATGTCATTATGAAAAGTCTAACTCCTTCCAAATCATACTCTACCTCGATTTAGAGGGTTGATTATCAATCATTCCGTTGGAGTCTTGCCTTTCCTCGCATTTTGAATGTTCAAAGTCTAACAAACAATAAAATAAAATTCCATCATTTACTTCTTCGACCAAAGGATTGAAAATTCAAATCCACCCGGTCTACCTGTTACATGGTCAAATTCAATATTTCAAGGTTATATATTATCATAACCCAACCTTACTATGATCATTCCCACCTGTTCCTTTGAGTTTTCTTCTGCTCTAAACCCCCTTAGAGATGTTTTTAAAGTTAAAGGTTCCCACTTCACTAATTTTTAGGTCTCAATTATCATATAGATGAAATTCTACATTACATTCACTATAGGAAGCAACAATTACATGTTTACAGACCTAGGAATCCATCATCCTTCAATACCCAATCAATCCCCCTTACTTTCATCAATCTAGCGTTTTTCAACCTAGGATTTCTACAATAACAAGCCCCCTTATCGATTCTAAGGGGCTAGGAAATAACAAAATAGAAGAATAAAATCAAGTTTCTTACCTTGGGAATGAGAATTACTCCGCTCTTGGGAAAATCACCTCTAGTTCTAGAATTTTGTGCCTTAGAGTAATGGGGGCATAACCCCTGAAATTTCACTTAATACCCACTACTGATTCCCATCTTCTGATGCATCGGTCACTTTTCACTGCAGAGGACACGCTATGGCGATCAGAACACCACCATGGCGGATCCAATGGTTATTCTCCTGGTCCATTATGGTGGGACTCTAACCGTTATAACGGTCTAGCTATAGCAGAAATCCCTATGGTGCAGGGGAACCCATAAGAAGTAGCTCCCAATTCTTGCACTCAACCGACTCCCCAATACAGAATTTTCACTATCCCTCAACAACACCTTCCTATCTACAACTTAGGCCAGTTAGGGTGTTCTAAACATATTTCCCTCATAATGATGTACGGGTCTTTACAAATTATTAACTCGTTTAGTGAAATTAAGAAAAGAAATTGAAGTATGACTACTTTTCTAAGGACCATACGATGTAGTTTATATGTTGATAAGTGCATGGATATTGGCCCACATCGATAGTGAAAGGCACTTTTTGAGTCTTTTAAATTTATGCCCCTTTATACATTTAACTTAGAGTACATAAATTGCATGTGTATGCAAATATACAATAATTTAGAGTACATATAGAAATGTGTGTGTAAGTAGATCTTTCTGGTTGAAATACTAAATATTCACAAATTAGAACAACTTTTTCATAATCATTCCGATTTGTAATAGTAATGGTGGACATTGTCTTCAATGACCAAGCGCAACCCAATATTTGTTGATGTCTAATGTTTTATTTAGAAAAGGCTTAAATATCTCATCTAGCTATCATAAATAGTTTATTTATATCATTCATTATTAATCGATATAAAAATTCCACCACGGTGATGCATTTATCCCTTTTATGTCATTAACCACTAAAAACATACACTTTTTTTTGCTAGAGCTACAACAGATAACCCACACATCCAATTTTATATGTCATTTTTGAATTTTAAAATATCGATTTACTGCATTTAATCAGATTAAAACCTCCACATCATTAGTGATTAATGAAATGAAAAGGACAAATGTGTCATGGAAGTGATATTATTATATCCAACT
>JACEIK010001049.1:112750-131337 GCA_018107945.1 Datura stramonium | reverse complement strand
GAAAAAGATCTTTCACTATAAGTCTCAACAATATGAAAATATTTATTGACTAACTGATACTAACGTATCAAATAAAATTAAACACTTCAATTCAAATCTTAATGTAATTAGTGTAGTTATCAAGAGTATTTGCAAACTCGTAAAATCTAATCATAACTTACTGTAAGTGAAAAAATATCATAATAGAAAATTATAAACTCTAACATAATGAATACGTGTATAAACTCTTTAAAATATTCTTGTACAATTCATGTAATACATTGTAAATTTCTAAAATTATATAGAAAAAATTGTGTCTCTTTTAGTTTGCATGAGCATTGATTTTTGAAATAATGCATTATTGTGTGGCTTCTATCATGTACAATTAATTTATTTAAGTTTTTAACCTTTTCTATTTATGATTCTTTTTTTTAATCTGTAGAAATCTATATATTCAATAATTTATAAAATGTTCATATCAAAACATCAATAATTTCTATACATAAAAGTAATATAGACACAAAGATTTATCCCTCAATTTGGAGAATTAGCAGTAGRTTCAAATCATTGTTTGTAAGAGACATATTTAGGGTATTGATAATATTACTACWTKGTGTCTTCRTTAAAATAWGAGTTTGGTCATTTTTTAAAAGGATGACTTGTATATTATYTATTTAAATTATGTGAYKTTGTATAATATTTTTTAAAAAATTTCAATTRCTTCATAATTGAACAGCTCAAAACCAATATGAACATAATAATRTTCATCCCTCACTAAGGMAATAACTAAATAATAAAKTATATTAAYRYGAGGARGAATATATTACCGAATTATKTCGTTTGCAAATGCTTAAATCTTGTGATGTTTTTGAATCCATCTTATATTTACTGAGATATGTGAAATTTCTACTTAGAAAACCTAATGAGAAGTTCAACTCGTACAACTTATATAAAAGCACCAAAATATTATTATAACGGGATGGAATGATAGAAAGTTTTAGTTTAACTAATAAGTTCCACTAAAGTGCTTCCCAATTGTAAAGTTAGATGACGTGGTGCACTTAATCCCTGCAATATAAAAATTAAAGAAAAATAATTATATTCTTTAACTACTATTTAGCCAGTAATAGTGACAACTGAGAAGGATTAGTCATGATTTTAACAAGAATGCAAGATACAAAAAATAATGGAAAAGAAAAAAATTTATTATCCAGGATAATTTTAGAGGATTAATTCATTAATAATTTTTTTCGTGGAAACAAGAAACTTAATTATATTAAATAGGAAAGAAAACTCAAATATATCATTGAACTATTAGAAATGGCCTATCTATGTCATTGGTTAATAGTTGGATATAAAAATATCACAACCATGATACATTGTACTTTTCATTTCGTTAATCACTAATGATGTGGAAGTTTTAATCTGATTAAATGCAGTAAATTTGAATCTTAAAATTAAAAAATGACTTATAAAATTAGATGTGTGGGTTGTCCGTTGTAGCTCTAGCAAAAAAAATATGTGAGTTTTAGTGGTTAATAACATAAAAGGGACAAATGCGTCACCGTAGTGGAATTTTTATATCGACTAATAATGAGNAATAATGAGTGATATGAATAAACTATTTATGATAGTTTACTATTTCACAAAAAAAATAATAACATTACGAGGATGCAAGTTAATATCATGACGAACCTCTAGCATAAAGTTGAGTTGTGAGCTTCCCTACTGATTGAGTTTTTCATGTAAGTTCTTATAAGGGTCAACTTTAAATGACCATAACTCCCATTCCATGAAGTGTTTTTTGGTGATCCAGCATATCAAATTGAATCCCTCTGAGTCTACTTTATAACACATTTGAGCTTGCGTCAATCGGAATTTGGAGTAAAATATTATGACCTATTTATTAAAGCACTGTCAGGTTTGACGGATAGGACTAACTCAGTCACCACGAGTCATGGGATGACTTGTGGTATCAATAACCCGTAGCAAGAGTGTCAGAAAGCTGTTAAGCCACTTATAAGCCAGTGATTGTACACCACAACCCATGGTATGTCACCACGAGTCACGGTATGACCCATGACGGCTGGTAGATAGATTTTTAAATGAAATTTCTTAGGGGCATTTTCATAATTTATATTTTTAACTTTTAAACTAGGTCATTTTGGGATTCTTAAGGGGTATATTAGAGGATTTAATCTATCCTAAATCCTCATTCCTTTTAAACATTCGTAAGTTCAAGTATCTCTCCCATGGAAGGCTAGGGTTCTTCCCAACCCTCTTCCAAATTCTCTATGATCTTCAAGTCAAGATACAAATTCATCAAGCTCGGGAATGTAGGGCCATGAATGGGGGATTTCTTCCACCACCATTCCATTTTAAAGTTGAATTCATGATTTCCATCCTTCAAAATCCTAAATTTTGAAATTCTAGGGTTGGGCTTGATTGTTGTTGAATTTTTTCATGCTCTTCTATGAAATCAGTCCCCATAGGATTCCATTCATGTTCTATGATGATGAATACATGTMTCCTAATCAAATCCCTCATGAWTCTAYGAATTTCAAGTTTCAAGCATGRTTTCATGAACTTATAGGATTAGACTCAAATTGAATRAAACTCTATKATTCTSTTATAATTCCAAGTCTTTTATGATGCAACTCATGTTTTATAATTMTGAATTCWTGTTTTCTACTAGATTCTCTCAAGAATTKATGATTCTCAAGTTACGATGAKTTTTCTCAAAGTATGCATGATTTCATGAATTTCAAGCTTATGTATTATGGCCGACTCAAGGGCCTTGTTTCATGGCTAGTTCACGTATTTCAAGCATATATATGAAGCTCATGATTTCTAACTAGACCATGTAAAAATCAAGTATGTTTCATGATTATGTTTATGATTCATGTGCATATATTTGGGAGTAGTGTCTAGCACCGAATTGGTCTGGGGTTCCGGAAACCCAGACCTCATAACTAAGTGCCATAGTAGGATAAGGGATCTTCGATATTAGAGAATGTTTCCCTAGCCCGCGGAATATGGGATCCTCGGTATTAGAGAGTGTCTCCCTTACCTCAATGGGTTCATACAGGGGTCATTGTTATTGGAGATTGCTGCGCTGAATCATGAGTAATAACATGCCTTTCATCATTCTTTGCTTTGTAAAGCGGCGAGCAGCAAGCAACCCCTTGTATAGGGTTCCAAACCTATCTGACTAATAATAAGAAAGGGGCGTTCAGCCACTTGACTCTTCCCACTTGAGCGATATAGTTGGAGCATCAAGTAAGCTCCATTATGATGGTGTAGGTTATTATGAGTTTCCCACTTTATTAGGATTTTACCTATGCACTTAGTCATGATCAGGCTTATATTATAATTTTTCAAACCTTTATCCTTTATGCTAAATTCACGATCCAAATCTCATTTTTTATACGATCTTTCACTCATGATCTCTTTTGTTGTCTTACTAGTATGTGTTTGCTTACTCTATATACTCGGTACATTCAAAGTATTAACCGCATACTCTATACTATATCGTTTCATAATTTAGATTCTGGTACTCAGACTCAGCCCTATGGTTAGATATTTTGCAGACTTAATCAACTAGCAGTGGTGAGTTATCTACTTGATTGTTGCACCTGAAGTTCTGCCAAGTCTTTAAGAATCACTGAAGCTCCCAATGACTCATGGTACAAGTCGTAAGTAGATGTTATGATCCGTGAGTTCCACCCGTACCAAGAGACTTCCTTGTACAATTTTTCTGAACATTTCCACGACTCCAGTTATAGCTCTTACCATCTTGGTATGGCTCGTACTGAGAGTCGTACGTTGCCTTGCTCTTATTTAAACCTTCTGAGTTTTACGAAAAGTCTCAGTACGACTCGTACAATCAAGGTAAGACTCAGCCTGAGATTTGTACTTGTTTGATTTTCTGCTCTTTTATACATCTTTTGCACATTTTTTCTCCAACACCTATTTTTCTTGAAAACAAAATAAAAACACCTCATATACATATAATCATACCAAAGTATGTGTTGTTTTCTCAGTTTTAAGCATTGAAAGTTCTATAAACTCACAGTACATCAACACCCTCAACTTAAGATTTTTGCATGTTGTCAGGCAAAGAAAACAAAAAAAAACCAAAAACGACGCTTAACTAGAAAATAAATCTATGATACTACAGACAACAATCAAAATATTGCACCATAAACTCAAACAACTTTTGACCCTTTTTCCCATAAACCAAATCATCATATGCACATCAAGAAACCACAAGCCATGATAAACAGGGGTGAAGATATGTCATCTAGCTATTAATAGATAGTCAAGTCATCACCAATGTTTTTCAAACAGACAATTGGCAGAATCAAACACAAATTATGTACCTTCACAGCAAATGAAGTCCGCCGCTCACAAATATAGGGAAATATAAAATATGGGACTGAACAAGTAAGAATCTCAGCTTCAAAAAGAAGTTCCAAATACTGCATGATGGATACCACAGGCTTGCCCTTATTTTCTCTACTTCGTCTTATCAAATGGTAAGGTTAGGATCACTATAGGACTTGATTCGTCTTGTAATGTAAGCTTTCGAGCTAGATATGGTAGATCTAAAATATTTTTGGTGACTTAACGCTCCTTGGAACTACATATATGTGGCTCCATTTTTCACTTTTTCACCCTTTTTTGTTTTTTCAAATTTTTTCCTTCCTTTTCACCACTTTTTATGTACTGGTATGGGTGTGATGTGTTTTCACAAATTTTTATTCATCATTCTGTTTTTTCATTTCTTTTTCAATTTTTCTTTTTCTTTTTGTTCTTTTTTCTTCTATTTTGTCACATCATACCTCATTTTAAATCCTTTTTCTTTTCTCTTCCTTTTTCATCTCCCCACGATTTATGCACCCTTACTATAGACACCCTCAACTTAGGATTTTTGCCTATTTTGAGGTTCACAATTTCCAAGGAGGAACCAGGACCAAAACAGGTTCATCATAAAAAATTGGTACGGTTACTTGGTTACTCAAAGAAAAATAGTTCTTGTAAGGCTCAAAATTTGGATCAAGGGAAGCATATCATTTTGGTAGGTTCTTAAAATTGGCTAAACAAATGGCCAATGATTCTTTCTTAACAAACCATCCTAAAACCTATGTAAAGACCAACCGGGTAAGTTCTGGATCCTCTACACAGTATTGAACTAGGTATTACACCTCACTCACTCATGGTACATGTCTTGCATTAATTCTACCCGTCTTGTTTATACATGGATAACAAGAACTATTCACGCTAATACACTAAATGACACAAAAAGATTCGTAGAAATCATGCTTGGTGATCAACAAGTACATAGCTAACAATTAAAAAATTGTAAAACAGGGTCAACATTTCAAAACTTAAAAACTAGTGCACTTTATTGGCTGAATACTCCTAAGCTACATTCTAATTAAATAAAAACACAAAAAAAATCCGAAACATGTTGGTTCTACTAGATAGCAAACCCGATGTAAAATAAATACGGAAAGTAAAACCTTCAAAAGAATCCAACAAAATCTCAAAATACTACACCCCCTCCCCTTATTAAAAAACATGCGTCCTCGAAGCATAAAATGTGAAGCAGAAGGAGGTGCACTAAGCTATCCTGTCATCCTATGGAGGAGGTACCTCCACTGCAATCATGGGGCTGGCGGTGGTCGGCACACTCAATAAGGTATCAGTAGGGGGAATGGCTACCCCCTCAATAGTAGCGATCGCCTATATAACCTCCGGAATTACTGGGGTTGCATGTGGCTCGCCCGAAGGGTCCTTGCCACCTACAAGCTCTACACGGGCAGTGGTGGAGCTACCTGCTGCTCTTGCTCTCTCCAGCAGCTCCGACCTATGCTCCTCGTGAGTCTGCTGGCTGTCCAATCTCGCCTGCTTGTGTTCTTTCTTTTCTCTCTTTCTCTTTTTCTTTAGGATCTCATCTCCAACATTCTTAGAGACCCTTTTTTTACCTTTTTTTCCTCTCGAATCCTGTAGACTCCCAAAAAGTCATCAAATAAAGCTTCTCGTCAATGCCAATGTCAAGGTAAGGAAGAGTGGGGGCTACTATGATTGCAGGCTGTCGTGATGACAGCTTGGCCACTTGGCTCCAAAGATCCCCCAACTCCTAATGGATGCTGCCCGTGTCAATCTGCTCAGCCATACACTCATTGAATGTGCTATCAAAGCTATCTAGCCTAGCGTGTAGGACCTGTGAAGCTATCTCAATCTTAGCCTTTACCCAGGGCTTGATGTTCTCCGTCATAGACTAGACCTTCTTCTTAGCTACAGTCAATCTCTTGGCCAGCTTCTGGAGAAATTCCTGAGGAGTTAGCATGTACCCAGCTGGAGTCTGGCTCGGATGGCCCATAGGTGGCGGCAAAGGTGCTAGGAAATACCACTAAATGACCGAAATCTACAGCTAGTGTCTCGCCTTACTCCTATGAGGTGGGGGAATTCACCTGCGCGCTCCCAACAATCCATGATATTGGGACTGCAGTAGAAAGTCATGCCCGACATACCAGGTTCATCTCATGCTTGATTAAGCCAATATGTGTGATCTGCTATCTTCTGGTCAAGTGCTCCTTACCACGACGTACCTTAATACCTGCGTTTGTGCACAGTCTGAGTATGAGGCTCGAGAATGGGATAGTAGTGCACAATCTCATAGCCCGATATCGTATCTCCTCCGTAATGACCCTCAGGATATTGATGGGGTATCTGGAAATGATACATGCCACCAGAGTTTCTTTGTCTGCACTGAGGGTATTGTCATTCACAATCGGAGTCAACCAATGGCGAACTAACATCCAACATGCTTTTTCTATAAAGTTTAGGAAATTCTTTGTGACCTGCTTGCCGTTAGTGATCCATTCTGCTTCTTCTTTGTTCATAGCAATAACCCTGGGCAACCACTGAATCTACCTCTTTCTCTCATCAAAGCCCATCTGCTTGATCTATTTCATGGAATTCACCCGATAGTCATACTCTAGTGTAGCATGTGGTGGTATGAATTGTGGCCCATATAACACCCAAGCAATAGTGCTCTCAAATATATCCACATTGTAGCCTCATACCATGACGCTCTCCAACTTGGGCTGATCTTTTAATTTTTGCCCCTCTTTTTCTTTCTGCCCCATGGTTGCCAAATAATTGGCGTAGAACTCCCGAACAATCTCTAAAGTGTATCTCTCTGGAGCTCTGGCCATCCAGTTGAACTCACAAAAGTTGAATATCCACTGCATCTCCTCTACCTCGTTCAATGTATTAGTGAGGATCTGTGGCTCTTCTTTAATACTTCGCCTAGGTTTTTTCTTGGCGGTGAGAGCAATACCTTGTTCATAATTATCATGTGCTCCTGATATGCTCCACCGAATGGTATTGTTCTCCCTAGGCGGAGTCCACCCCTGCTCAGCATTGGATTCCTCCTAATTAGATCCAAACTCACTATGGTAAATGTATGTGAGGTCTGAATTCAGTTTATCCATGTAGTTCCTTTCGGAGGTAGTCATTCCATTAGTTTTCGACTTAAATAACTGGTAATTGTATATGATGATAGCTTTTTTCTAAGTGTTCTGTATGTTTCTAACTTTCGAGGATGAATGTTCCCAAGGGGGAGATATTGTTATACCTCAGGAACCCAGGGATCAGACCCGAAAGTGAAAACGGAGAAACACTAAAAATTCGCACCAGGTCACAAAACGACTCGTGAGGTGAGTTGTTAGGAGTGACCACGAGTCATGAAGTGACTCATGGTCAGATTGGTTTGGGAAAGTTTGAGTGAGGAGGCCACGGGCCTGACAACGAGTCGTGGTCAAACCTCACGACTCGTGAGGTCACCCGTGGTCAGCCCTGGAGGTTTTGCACGACTGGGATGGGCAGTGTAGGCCACGGAAGGTGACGACGAGTCGTGTTCTGACCTCAAGACTCGTGAAGTCTCCCGTGGGGTTCCCTTAGAGTTGTGGTCAGTGGACTCAATGGATCGAGGCAACGGGTCGTGCCCTATTGCAACGACCCGTTAGGTCCCTCGTGAGGACTGGCAACCAGAAATTTCCTACGTTTTAATGAGGGTGTTTTCGTAAATTCCTAAGTCCCTAAGGCCTAAACTACATCGTTTTGTATATTTTATGAGATAAATAAGATGGGTTAAACCCTTTATGCATGCCAATTCTCATGCAAGGATTTTAGAGAGGTTTTGGAAGTTTAAAGGCCTTCTTACAAAATTCTTTTCAAATCTCTTGGTGGGTGCTCAAGAAACCTTATGTTCAGCTATTCCTAGGTATGTAGGGTTCTAAAATGGGTGGAAATTCTTCCCCACCCATGCCCAATTTCGATTGAAGTCATAAATTCTCTTATTCAAATTCCATGGGGTTTTACCCAAAGCATGTCAATGTGATTTCTCTTTATGGGTATGTTCTAATTGAGTTTTATTCATGGAAATATGCATGATGGGAAAGTTTTAATATTATTCCCTTTATTTCATATTTCAATCTTTTTAAATCTAAATTTTCCCATTTATGGAAGTTCATGGAAATTATGATTCATGATGTATATTCATTATTTTAAGATTATTAATTATGGAAATGCATGAATCTAAGTTACCCATGTTTATGAGCATGCTTTTGAAAGAATTGAGTATGATGAAGTATTGGGCAATGCCCATATGATGAAGAATGATTTATGAATTACGAAATGAATTTCATGATTTATTGATTTATGATGTTGGTCGATAAAAAGGGGCCTTGATTCTTAGCTATGCATGCTTTAAAGGGGATCAATGATGATAAATGTTATATCTTAGCCAATTAATTTCATGCACGATGTTAATGATTTATATATGAGCCTATAAACATGTTTTTGGAAGCCGTGTCTAGCACTGAGCAGCCCGGCGTTCAAAGGACTACGTCGGTGTCTCATAACCACATGCCACCGTGGGTTGTAAATGTTATGAAGTATTGATAATGGTCCCCTCAAATGTGATATTGCTCCTTATGCATGACCCTCGCCTGGAAAGCCAGGATCGGCTCTGCCCACTTGAGCGAGACAGTGGGGCATCATGAAAGGCTCTACCATGATGGTGTTGATTATGACGAGTCCTCCCATTATTCTGAATTTTTTTATTCATTGTTATGTTTATGTTATTGGCTCAAGTTATATTTTTATAAAGTTTCCTTATGATTATAATAATGAACAATTATGAATGATTTGAAAGCCTCGAGCCTTATGATTATTATGAAGATTTTGATGTAAGTATGATGTCCTCCTCCTATGTCTATTTATGAGTTTCACTTTACTTTTAAAAATGTCTGTTTTACTTACCTTGCATACTAAGTACATTCCACGTACTGACCACATACTATGTTGTATTATTTCACGATACAGGGTCGGGATCTCGGGCTCATCCTCATCCTTAGCCGTCTCAGCTTACGCTTTCAGCTTATTGGTGATTCCTCATGTTCCCAGTGCTGTTTTAAAAACTTTCATTTTGTTTACATTCGTTTTGGTCGGTTTAGTTAGGGATGTTGTCCCATCAACCCATATTATGTATTAGAGGCTTTCGGACAAGTATGTAGTATTCAGATGTGTAAACGTTTGGTATTTCTTGATTCTATGTTATGATTATGTTTCCGCTATATCTTTATGATTATCGTTCCACTTGATTGAATGATATTAATTGTATGCATGAGCCATGGGTCGATTTGGGGTCCCTCGGGGTCTCTTGTCCCGTGTCTACGATCCGGGTGTACGTTCGGGTCGTGAAATTATGATTATCATGATTTAACAAGCCATGCACATCATGTATGAATTTCTATGAGCACATTGCATGTTTTTGGAGTATTACTTAACATCGAGTAGGTTCGGGGCCTAGGTTACGCCCCGAATCTCAGAACTACGTGCCACCGTAGGTTATGCTGGGGACCTCCTCAGCGACTGTCCGCGATGCCCTACGGGGCCTTCACGAGTGATATCAAGCCTTTCATAGTTCATACCCTTGTCAAGGTGTGGATGACCTCCCGACTTGGTTTATAGGTCGGGCTCCAAGTGTGCTCATATGGGTTATTTCGGTTGTGAAAATCTCCCAATGTTCCTCATGGTTTTAATGCATGCATGATTATGTTCTTTTGGCTCAAGTTATGTTTTATGAAATGTTTTTCTCACATGTTATGACTATGAAAGGCTTACGAATATTTTGAAAATCTTGAGCCTTACTATATACTTATGATTTCAGTCTTATGATCATGATGTCCCCACTCTTATAACTTTTATGTTTTTTAGTATTCTTTTGCATACCTTACATACTCAGTACCTTTCAAGTACTGACCCACATATTTTTAGGGTCTGGTTCGCAGGTTCAGCATCATTCCTAGCTTGCTCTCAGTTCTGCTCTCAGCTTTCACTGGTGAGTCCTCATGATCCGAGGACCACATGTTCGGATCTTGTTTATCTTTTGTTTTAAGAATGTTGGGTTTAGTTGGGTTCTTGTCCCTTCAACTCAACAAGTCGTTTCTTCATTCCGGTAAAGCCACTGGAAATTTCACTCCTCGATCAACGACTACAAATGACAGTTCGTTGTAACTGATGATGGGTTTTGGGGTAACCCGTTGTTTCCCAGATTCCAAGGTCCATATCCCACCACGACTGCAAAGTACGGCTCATTGTATCCCACAGTTAGTCATCACATCGATCGTTGTCTCCACTACCACCAACATTTCCCTTCACCACGACTATATACAATTACCCGTGGTTTCATACCACGAGTCGTTACATGGCCCGTTCTGTGCTATTTTCCTCAATTTCAACAGTTTTCAACTTTTAACTCCTGGGTCTACTCTTAAGCATTTTCGGGGTATTATAATATCTCCCCCTTGGGAACATTCGTCCTCGAATGTAGGAAACAAACAGAAAACAAAAACATGCAATTATCATATTCAAATACTGATCATTTAAACCGAAACTTTATGGAATGATTACCTCAGATTCATATCACATAGCTTAACTGATCTCATGCTTCACATACACATCCATAAGCATAAAAGAAACATGAACACATGAATTGAACATGAAAACTAAATAGAGTCATAGATCACAACTGATACCTCAAGTCGGAGCTGAGCCGATAAAGAATAAGTGTGGGTATTTGGTCATCATGTCCGCTTCGGCTTCCCACATAGCTCCTTCGACATGCTGATTCCTCCATAACACTTTAACTGATGCTATTTCTTTGTTCTGTAACCTTTAAACATGACGGTCCAATATTTCCACAGGAGCTTCTTCATAGCTGAGGTTGTCTTTTACACTAACGTTGTCCACCGGGACTACTAGAGCTGGATCCCCCAAACATTTCTTCAAAAGCGACACATGAAACACGGGATGCACAGAAGATAACTCTGAGGGCAAGTCCAACTCATACGCTACCTTACAAACTATTCTCATAATCCGGTAGGGACCAACATAGCGGGGACTGAGTTTTTCTTTCTTTCCAAATCGCATTACTCCTTCATGGGGGATACCTTTAGAAATACCCAATCGTCTATTTCGAACTCCAAATCTCTTTTCCTCACATCAACATATGACTTTTGAAGACTCTAAGCGGTTTTCAGCCTGTCCGTTATCAACTGAACCTTCACTATAGCCTCGTGAACCAAATCAGGCCCTATCATAGCTGCCTCACAAACCTCAAACCATCCGATGCGCGATCTACATCTCCTCCTATAGAGAGCCTCGAACGGTGCCATTTGGATACTAGAGTGATAGCTGTTATTGTAAGAAAACTCGATCAAGGGCAAATGATCATCGCAACTACTTTTGATGTCCATCACACTTGCTCTCAACATGTCCTCGAGAGTCTGGATCATTCGTTCTGCTTGGCCATCCATTTGCGGATGAAAGGCTGTACTGAGCTTAACCTGAGTCCTAATCCCTTTTCGAAAAGACTGCCAAAACTGAGAGGTAAACTGAGTACCTCGGTCCAAAAGTATAGACAAGGGCACTCCATGAAACCGAACCAACTCCCAGATATACAGTTTGGCATAATCATCCGCGGAATCTGTGGTTTTGATCGGTAGAAAGTGTGCAGCCTTGGTCAACCTGTCTACCACCACCCAAATAGAATCGTAGTGTCGGCGAGTACGAGGTAGGCCTGTAATGAAATCCATATTAATCTATTCCAACTTGCAAGTGGGAATGCAAATGTCTTGAAGTACGCCTCTCGACCTTTTGATGCTCGACCTTTACTTGCTGACAGTTCGGGCATTTGGCTATGAATTCTTCAATATCCCTCTTCATACAATCCCACCAATTGATTTCTCGTAAATCACGATACATCTTCGTGGATCCCGGGTGGATAAAATATGTTGTACCATGGGCCTCATGCAATATTCGGCCCCTCAAACCATCGACATCTGGAACACACTAATGACCCTGGTACCGAAGCACACCATCTCCCCCTTGGGAGAAAACCTCCACCTTTTGACTCCACACATCTTCCTTCAGTTTCCTCAAAATCGTGTCCTTATCTTTCCTAGATTTCACATCAATCACCAATGACGATTCCGATCCATTCTGCACAATAACAACAACATCGGTTGAGTCGACCAACCTCACTCCCAACCTTGAAAGTTGATGGACATCTTTTGCCAGCTCTTTCTTTCCTTCCTCCACGTGGGACACACTCTCCATTGAGAGCCTACTAAGTGCGTCCACCATCATGTTATCCTTACCCGGGTGGTAAAGGACACTCACGTCATAGTCCTTTAGTAGCTCCAACCACCTCCTTTTCTGAAGATTGAGATCCTTCTACGTGAACACATATTGCAAGCTCTTGTGATCCATGAATACATCCACGTGGACCCCATACAAGTAATACCGCCATATCTTTAATGCGAATACCATCGCGTCCAACTCAAGGTCATGGGTCGGGTAATTCTTCTCATGGACCTTTAACTGTCTTGAGGCGTATGCTATCACTTTCCTATGCTTCATCAACACACACCAAAGCCTGATTCTTGAAGCATCACAATATACAACAAAACCATCCGTACCCTTAGGTAGTGTTAACACTGGTGCGGTAGTGAGTCGGGTCTTCAACTCTTGAAAGCTTCTCACAAGCCTCCGACCATTGAAACTTCACCTTCTTCTGAGTCAACCTGGTCAATGGTGCTGCAATTGATGAAAAGCCCTCAACAAACCTCCGGTAGTAGCTGGCTAAACCCAAGAAACTCCGAATATCTGAAGGATTCACCAGTCTGGGCCAATTCTTCACCTCTTCAATTTTTTAAGAATCCACCTTTATGCCCTCGCTTGATACTACATGGCCCAAAAATGGTACTGAGTTCAACAAGAATTCGCACTTTCTGAACTTTCCATACAACTGATGATCCTTGAGGGTCTAAGGCACTATCCACAAATGAGCGGCATGCTCCTCCTCGCTCCAAGAGTATATAAGAATGTCGTTAATGAACACAATCACAAACATGTCCAGATACGGCTTGAACACCCTGTTCATCAGGTCCATAAAAGCTGAAGGAGCAGTAGTTAGTCCAAAGGACATAACCAAAAACTCATAATGGCCATACCGCATCCTGAAGCCTGTCTTCGGGATATCACTCTCCCGAACTCGGAGCTGATGATACCCAGACCTGAGATCTAACTTTGAAAAACACTTGGCACCCTAAAGCTAGTCAAACAAATCATCAATCCTGGGAAAAGGATACCTTTTCTTGATGGTGACCTTGTTTAAATATCGATACTCAATGCACATCCGAAGCGAACCATCCTTCTTCCGGACAAATAAAACTGGTGCACCCCATGGAGACCTTCTCGGTCTAATAAATCCCTTATCTAAGAGGTCTTTCAACTGATCCTTCAACTCCTTTAGCTCGGATGGAGACATTCTGTAAGGAAGAATAGATATAGGTTGCGTATCGGGTAATAGGTCAATACCAAAATCAATTTCCCTCTCAGGAGGAACACCTGGAAAATCATAGGGAAAGACCTTCGGATACTCACACATCACCGGAATGGACAGGATAGTTGGGGTTTCGGACTCAACATCCTTAACCCTTACTAGGTGATACATGCAGCCCTTAGAAATCATTTTCCTGGCCTTAAGATATGAAATAAACCGACTGGCTGGTACAGTTGAATTGCTCTTCCACTCCAAAACTAACTCACCCAAAAATCGGAAATCCACTGCACGGGTCCTACAATTAACCGAAGCATAACATGTAAACAACCAATACATGCCCAGAATGATGTCAAAGTCAGTCATAGCTAACTCTACTAAGTTTGCGGAGATGATCTTAAGCAACACTATAATAGGGCAATCTCTATACACCCGCCTAGCTATAACTGAATCACCGACTAGAGTAGAGACTGAAAACTGTTTTGACAGGAATTCAGGGCTAACTAAAAAACTACTAGCAATATAAGGGGTCACAAAAGACAAAGTAGCTCCTGGATCTAACAAGGCATAAAAATCAATATGGAAAACTTGCAACATACTAGTGACTACATCTGGTGAAGCCTCCTACTCCTAGCGGGGTACTAAAGCATAAAACCTGTTTTGGCGCTGACCGCCTGCTGCACCAGTAGAGGCACCATGCTGAGGGGGATGTGCTGCTTGAGCGGCAGAACTAGATATTGTCACACGGGCTCCACCGACACCTGATTTGGCTCAGGGGAAATACTTAAGCCTATGTCCGGGTTTGCCACACCCGAAGCAAGCATCCAAGCCAACTAAGCACCTCCAAAGGTGATTTTTGACACACCTCGCACAAACTGGGAAAGAGCGATCCACCTGCATACTACCCTGGCCTCTCAAATTTGAAGCTCTACTTCTCCGATCTCCTCTGAATCTAGATAGCGTGTTGGCCGATGATGGAGATGGAGTGATAGAACTGTGCTGGGACTGCTGACGCTATCCACCCCCTGACCTGACCTTAGAAGTCCCGTAGATATCGCATCTTGGCCTCTTGGCCTCCCTTTGCCTCTAGTAGACTGACTCCATCTGTTCTGCATGCAACACAATGTGGGGAAAGTCGATGTCCTTATATAGCATGGAAATCCTTCAATCCTTATCCAAATAATCCACAACTCCATGTACAAAATGACTCACCCGAGCCCTCTGGTCCGCCACCAACTCTGGAGCATACTTGGATAATCGGGTGAACTCCAATGTGTACTCCTGAACAGATATGTCACCTTGTTTCAAATTAACAAACTCAGCCGCCTTGAGCTCCCTCATCTCCCAAGGGAAAAATCGGACCAAAAATGCCGCATGAAACTCTTCCCAACCTATCAGGCCTGCACCCACTGCCCTCGCATCTCTCCACTTCTTGAACCATATGTGAGCCACCCCTTTTAGCTGATAGGAGGTCATGTCAACACACTCCCCATTGTTCTCCTCCATAACCTGGGTGATCATCAGAATCTCCTCAATGAAATCGAGTGGATCCTCACCCACTTTTGAACCCGTGAACTCAAGAGGGCTCATCCTCAAGAAATCTCTCACCCTAGATGCCACTGCATTCCTATTTTGAGGGTAATGTGACACTGTCTGATTATGAACCAGGGCAGCCATAGCCTGTGCTAGCATCTAAATTGCTGCCCTAAACTCAGCGTGGGCAGCTGGCTCTGTACGTGCTCCTCGTGAAAATGTGGGGATGGATGATGCCCATCACCATTGGCACCCTCATGATAATTTCTGCTACCATTTATTCTGGCGTTCACTCGGCGTGGAGGCATGATTCTTCAAATGCGAATAGCATGAATTAGGAGGATAGAAATACTTTTCATCGCACGACATAGATCATGAAAGAAGGGAACATTTCCTATCTCGTACCCTCTTCGTCATAAGTGTGTAATAACGCTCAAACCACACCACCTCTAGAAGTATGAAGTGGACGTTGTCAATAAAGAACCCAACTAGAGGTTGGGGTCGAAACAACAGGGAAAATGGGAGAACTAGATTACAGCCGGTAAGTGAACTTGTGAGGTAGTTATTTCAAAATTGGGGGTTCTGAAGAAAATAAATAAGAAAAATAATTATAAAATATCTAGTGTTGAGTTAATATTAAAGGTTAACCAGGGTTTTGTGTTCCCCATGGGTTCATAACTGCTTTGGGTATACACTCGTGACTATCACCAATACTTACTTATAGAACTGATAACTTAGGTTCATTCAAACAACTGACCAGTCCCTATTAAATGACTATACTCAATTACTCGACCAAGTCTCATGAACGATTTCAAACTATCCGTTATCACTAAGTTCCATATTTAACTATTCTGTGACCTCAGCTCAAGTTAATACAATGATTATCAAATTTAAGACTCTGTTGTAATTCTCTTTTCCTAATCTCTATCTCTTAGTCCTAAGCAAGTAAAGAATTCAGGTAAGTCCTAACATTGCGCACCATTAAGAAATGTTTAAGCATGAAGAGAATACAATATGAAGTGTTTGTATTGGTTGTAAAACAAATTTGCGCAACCCTAGCTTGTTAATCCACCATGGTTCCCACAACTCTAGCTATGGAGGTTTTAGCCTCTCATAGTTGTACGGTTGTGAATTGCATTCATGATTAAAAACATAACTCAATACTTACAAATATGAATTAGAAAAACACTTCCTTTAATTACTCAGCAAAATCTTCAAAAACAAATAGCAAGAACAAGATGAATTCAAGAAAAGGTTGATCACAAGTCGAATAAACTCAATTCTCTCTTTCTCTAATGTCTTTTCGGCCAAATCTGCTCTCTACCACACCTCTCTTCTCCCTCTCTAAAAAAATAAAACCTAAAAAGTACTTATACAGACACAAGAATCCTTGTCCTAAGCTGACAGGGTGAATTTCCATATCTGGTTCCACCTTTGTCACGAGTCAACCTACGACCCATACCATCATTTTGTACCTTGCATGATTGGCTGGATTTTTGCTAAGTGTTGGATCCTGGTATGACTCATACCTACATACTACGATCCGTACTGAGCTCCCATGGCTTGACTCTGAAATCTTGAAATTCTTTTGAATTTTATCACGACCGCCATGGTACGACTCATATCTTCTTCCTACGGTTCGTACTTTCTTTTGGTTGAAGGAGTCAGCCTTATATGCAAATTTTCTGATTCTTGTCATGACTGCATCACCACGACTCGTACAAACTTGCTACGACTCGTAATGAGATTCGTAAATTGCATCTCTTCTACCTTAGCCTTCTGCAACTTTTCACGGCCATCGGTACGACTCGTAGGACCTTCCTACGCTCATACTGTGGACTGCACTTTGAGCCTATTTTGCATATATCAGGCTTTCTTTTGCATTTTTTAACTCAACCACCAATTTATCCTGCAACCAGAGGAAAATTGCCTCATATCCACATAAACACACCTAAGTCCATGCTATTTTCTTAGTTCTGAGCATCAAAAGTGTTGTAAATCCATAGCACATCAACACCCTTAACTTAATACTTTTGCATGTCCCCAGGCAAAGAAAAGAAAAACTAAACATGACGCTCAACTAGAAAATAGACTTAAGATACTACAGCCAAGATCCAAACAAAACTTGCACTTTCTATACAAACTCTATTGACCCTTTCTCATGGAATAACATCAGCTAATGCATTACAAGCAACCTCAAAACATCATAAATTGGGATCAAAACATGTCATCCATCTATCAACAGGCAATCAAGTCATCACCAATATTTTTCACACAGACCAATGGTAAAAGAAAACATAATCCATGTACCTTTACACAAATGATGTTCCCACTCAGATATGAAATGTTAAACATAACATGGGACTAAACAAGCAAGGCGCTCACTCTCACAAAGAAGTTACAAGTATTATGTGTCAGATACCATAGGCTTGCCCTTATTTTCCCTGCTTTGGTTTATTAGATGGTCAAGTTAGGATCAGTATTGGATTTGATATAGGTTGTAATGTAGGCTTAGGGCTGGACATGATAAAGATGGGGAACTTTATAAGTGACTATCCCTTCCTTGGCACTACATACATTGGCTGCACCATTCACCTATTTCACCCTTTTACTCTTTCATTCCGTTTTCTTCCATTTTCACTTCTTTTGATACACATTTGCATGGGTGTGGTGAGTTTTCAACTTTTTTAGCATTTTCATTTTCCTTTGAGTTTTCTTTGTTTCAAGATTTTCAAAATTTTTCATCTCTTTTCACCACACCTCATTTTCACCATTTCTTTCCTCTTTTCTTTTCCTCTCTTCCGTTCCCACCATTCACGGACCCCTACTCTAGTCATCCTCAACTTAAGAATTTTTATTATGTTGAGGTTCACAATATCCAAAGAAGGACCAGGGCCAAAACAGGTTCATTGTAAGAAAAATGGGTACAGTTAATCAGTAAATCAAAGACACATGGTCATTTAAGGCTCAAACTTGGGATTAAGGGATTCATGCAATAATTTGTAGGTAATATAGGCTAAAAGTGAGCTAAAAAAAAATGGCCAATGATCATACCCTAACAAACCATCCTTAGCCTATGCAAAGACCAACCAAGCAAGTTCTAGATCTTCAACACAATACCGAACTGAATACTATACCTCACTCACACATTGTA
>JACEIK010001048.1:271572-308438 GCA_018107945.1 Datura stramonium | reverse complement strand
GTCGAAAACTTGCTATTTTTCAGAAGTCCAAAAGGGAGGCTATATGTTATTTTCTTGCCTAATTGATAGAAATATTGTAAGAGTTCTCCTATCGGACATAGTCGATGTAGGTGTTCGCACGACCTGTCTAGTTGGGTTGTGAAATCTGAATATGAAATGCATTGTGATGTTGGTTGTGATTACATTACTTAAGTTAGTGTCACGACCTAAACATACACCCGGATCATAGACACGGGACAAGGAGCCCCGATAGACCCCAAGTTGACCCATGACATGAGCATACATCTAATTCAATCACATGAGCGGAAGACTTAACATAATAGAATGTAATCATAACATAGCATAAGAAAAGACGATACAAGACTTATACAATACGGCTGAATACAACTTGTAGTTTGATAAGCCTCTAAACATGAAGGATGGGTTGATCGGACAACTCCCCAACTAACCCAACATTCAGAAACTGAAAGAAACAACATAGAGTATGAACATACAGCCCTCAGAACATGAGGACTCACCAAGTGCGTTGAGAGAAACTTTGAAACTATCTATGGGTGAAGATGAGCCTGAGAACTGGGACCTGTATCATGAAACGATAAAGCATACAAAGTATGCGGTCAGTACGTGGAATGTACTGAGTATGCAAGGTAAGTATAACGAACATTTAAAACATGTATAAAATTCATAAATGATCATAAGAGTAGGGAATCTTGCTCGTATCATAAATCATAATAACATATCATACGACTCAAGGTTTTCAAAACATCCGTAACATGAACATAATCGTAATCATAATAGAAGATCTTTACTTAATATGAATTTATCCAATATATATAGTCATCACATGCATAAATCATGAGGAATAGTGGGAGATTCTCTTAACCGACATACCCCATATGAGCACACATGAAGCCCGACTTGTAACCCTAGTCGTGAGGGTGCTCGTACCTTGCCAGGGGTAAAACCATGAAAGTGTAGTATCACCATGAAAAGGGCCATTTGGGCCAGGGAATAACATGAAAGGGGTCACAACATACCTACGGTGACATGTAGTTCATTAGATCCGGGGCTTAACCTGCGCCCCGAACCTACTCGGTGTTCGATACTACTCCCAAAACATATATAGTGCTCATAATAATACATACATGAGTTCATGGGCTTGTTAAATCATGATAATCGTAAACATGCTTGAACATACGTGGACTAGCCATGACATGAGGCCCGTGAGTCGGCCAAAGACATAATTCCTGATTAATAAGATTCATACATACTTGTAGATCTTGCATATAGCTTGAATTTAATAAAATCATAATGGATAACATAATAAATTCATAATTTAAATTATAATTCATGCTGGGCTTGTAAAGAACATCAATGGGAAAATAGATCATAAATCGATTCATCATGGGGCATGCATAATTAATCTTAATTACTTAGAAATCACAATCCACAATATTATAATCAATTTATATCTCAAAAGATGATCAAATCCATAGATTATGATAATATTTCAAAACCAAAAAATCCATAATCAAATCGTTAGATTTTTATAAATCAATTACATAATCCCCATGAGTTTTTAATAAATTTTAAGTAATAATTCATAGAGTAGGAACATGGGTATGGAAGAAATCACCCATTGATAGCCTTCCATACCTGGGATTTTCAAATTCTAACTCTCCTGAGAAGACCAAGAGTGAAATTGGAAGAATTGAAGAGAAAAGCTTAAAATCCCCTTAGATCACCTTTCAATATCCTTGCATGCATGAATAAGAGGTTAGAATAGGTCATTTTCTTAAAAACCCAATTTTCTCAAGCCAAAACGACGTAGTTTAGGGCCTCATATCTTGAAAAAGTTGAAATTACCCTTAAAGAACCTGCCCTAAAATCTAGCTGGATGGAACCAATGGAAAACACTAACGGGTCGTTGGAACCAACGACGACACGTCCTGTCGCTCGTTGCATGAACTGCTGAAAGTCTACTTCCGGAACCAACCAATGGACAAACATGACCACTCGTCCTATCAACCAATGGGTCGTTCAATCAGTCGTGGTTTCCTTCTTCTGAAACTATGAACTCCTTCACAACGAGCCTCACCACGACTCTTTGTATCCTACAACGGGCCGTGGTATCCATCTGTCATCTCCATTGCTAAATCCCACTGCCCTACCATGACTCCTGACAACGGTACGTCCCTTCTCACAACGGGTCATTGTGACGCCCACTGTCTACACTGTCACCAGGCCTAGCCTCTTACTACGACTGCTTACAACGGCTCATGGTTACATACCACGAGTCATTGTTCCTCTCGTCCTGCAACCTTTTTCCTAAACTTCTGCATTTTTCGTCTTTTCACTTCTGGGTCTACTCCTACGCACTTTTGGGGTATTACAATATCTCCCTCTTGGGAACATTCATCCTCAAATGTTAGAAACAAGTAGAAAACAGGGACATGCAATTATCATATGCAAATACTGATTATCTTAACCGAAGTGTTTACGGAATGACTATATCTGATTCATAACACATAGCTGAACTGATCTCATACTTCACATACACATTCATACACATCAAAGAAACTTGAACACATGAACTGAACATGAAAACTAAATAGAATCATAGAGTAGAACTGATACCTTAAGTCGGAACTGAGCCGGTAGAGAATAAATATGGGTATTTAGCCATCATATCCGCTTTGGCTTCCCACGTAGCTCCCTCAACATGCTGATTTCTCTATAAAACCTTAACTGAAGCTACTTCTTTGTTCCTTAGCTTTTGAACCTGACGATCCAAGATTTCAACGGGAATTTCCTCATAACTAAGGCTGTCCCTTACCCCAACACTGTCCACCGGAACTACTAAGGCTGGATCACCCAAGCACTTTTCAAGAGCTATACATGAAATACGGGATGTACTGAAGATAACTCCGATGGAAAGTCCAACTCATACGCCACCTTACCAACTCTCCTCGCAATCCGGTAGGGACCAACATATCGGGGACTGAGTTTCCCTTTCTTTCCAAATCGCATGACTCCCTTCATGGGAGATACCTTTACGAATACCCAGTCGTCCACATCAAACTCCAGATCCCTTCTCCTCACATCAGCATACGATTTCTGACGACTCTGAGCGATTTTTAACTAGTCCCTTATCAATTGGACCTTTACCATGGCCTCATGAATCAAATCAAGTTCTATCATGGATGCCTCACCAACCTCAAACCATCCAATGATTGATCTACACCTTCGCCCATAAAGAGCCTCAAACGGTGCCATCTGGATACTAGAGCGATAGATGTTATTATAAGCAAACTAGATTAAGGGAAAATGATCATCCAAAATACCTTTAAAATCCATAACACATGCCCTCAACATGTCCTCAAGAGTCTGGATTGTTTGTTTGGCTTGGCCATCCGTTTGCGGATGAAAGGCTGTCCTGAGCTTGACTTGAGTCCCAAGTCCCTTCTAAAAAGACCGCTAGAACTGGGAGGTAAACTGAGTACCCCAGTATGAAATAATAGACAAGGGCACTCCATGAAGTCAAACCAACTCCCGAATATACAATTTGGCATAATCATCCGCTGATGGTCTTGATCGGTAGAAAATGTGCAGCCTTAGTTAACCGTCTACCACAACCCAAATGGAATCATAGTGTCATTGAGTACGAGGTAAGCCTATAATGAAATACATATTAATATCTTCCCACTTTCATATAGGAATACTAATATCCTGAAGTATGCCTCCCAACCTTTGATACTCGACCTTCAGTTGCTGACAATTTGGACATTTGGCTACGAACTCTGCAATATCCTTCTTCATACCATCCCACTAATAGATTACTCGCAAGTCCCAATACATCTTTGTGGATCCCGGATGGATAAAATATCTGGTACCATGTGCCTCATGCAATATCCGAACTCTCAAATTATCAACGTCCAGGACACATAGCCGACCCTGGTATCGTAGAACACCATCTCCCCCTTGGGAGAAAACCTCCACCTTTTTACTCCACACCGCTTCCTTCAGCTTCCTTAAAATCGGATCCTCATATTTCTTAGATTTGACATCAACCACCAAGGATGATTTTGACCCATTTTGCACAATAATGCCGCCATCGGTCTCGATTAATCTAACTCCCAACCTTGAAAGTAGATGGACATATTTCACCAACTCCTTCTTTCCCTCATCCACGTAGGACACACTCTCCATAGAGAGCCTACTAAGTGCATCAGCAACCACATTAGCCTTGCCCCGGTGGTAAAGAACACTCATATCGTAGTCCTTTAGTAACTCCAACCACCTCCTTTGCCAATGATTGAGGTCTTCCTACGTGAATACATATTGCAAGCTCTTGTGGTCTGTGAACATGTCCACGTGGACCCTATACAAGTAATGCCGCCACATCTTCAATGCAAGCACCACCGCGGCCAACTTAAGATCATGGGTTGGTTAATTCTTTTCATGAGCTTTCAACTGTCTTGAGGCATATGCTATCACCTTCCCATGCTGCATCAACACACCCGTGTCCAAATTGTGAAGTATCACAATACACGACAAAGCCATCTGTACCCTCGGGTAATTTCAACACTGGGGTTGAAGTGAGTCGGGTTTTCAATTCCTGGAAGCTTTTCTCACAAGCCTCCGACCATTGGATCTTTATCTTTTTCTGAGTCAACTTGGTCAATGGGGATGCAATTGATGAAAAGCCCTCAACAAATCTTTGGTAGTAGCCTGCTAGGCCCAAGAAACTCTGAATTTCTGAAGGATTCACCAGTCTGGGCCAATTCTTCACCGCTTCAATTTTTCAATAATCTACCTTTATGCCCTCACTTGATACCACATGACCCAGAAATACCACCGAGTCTTGCCAAAATTCATACTTGCTAAACTTTGCATACAACATACGATCCTTGAGAGTCTGCAACACTATCCTCAAATGAGTGGCATGCTCCTCCTCGCTCTATGAGTATATAAGGATATCATCGATGAACACGATCATGAACATGTCCAAATATTTCTTTAACACCCTGTTCATCAGGTCCATAAAAGCTGCAGGATCATTGGTTAGTCAAAATGACATAACTACAAACTCATAATGGTCATACCGGGTTCTGAAGGCTGTCTTTGGGATATCACACTCCCGAACTCTGAGCTGATGATATCTGAACCTAAGATCTATCTTTAAGAAATACCTGGCACCCTGGAGCTGGTCAAATAAATCATCAATATTGGGCAAGGGGTACTTGCTCGTGACAGTGACCTTATTCAGCTGCCGATAATCAATACACATTCGAAGGGATTCATCCTTCTTTCAAACAAATAGAACCAGTGCACCCCATGGAGACTTGCTCGGTCTAATGAAACCCTTATCCAAAAAGTCCTTCAATTGTTCTTTTAACTCTTTTAGCTCGGCTGGTGCCATCTTGTAAGTAGGAATGGAGATAGGCTATGTATCAGGCAATATATCAATACCGAAATCAATTTCCCTCTCCGGAGGAACACCTGGAAAATCATCGTGGAAAACCTCCGGATACTCACACACCACCAGAACTAATTGAATAGTCGGGGTCTCGGACTCCATATCCTTAACCCTAACTTGGTGGTACATGAAACCCTTAGAGATCATTTTCTCATCCTTAAGATAGGAAATAAACCGACCGACTGGTACAACTGAATTACCCTTCCATTCCAAAACTTACTCACCCAAAAATTGGAATTCCACCACACAAGTCCTACAATTAATTGAAGCATAACATGCAAACAACCAATCCATACCCAAGACGATATCTAAGTCCGTCATGGCCAACTCTACTAAGTCTACGGAGGTAACCTTATGCAACACTATGATGGGGCAACCTCTATATACCCGCCTAGCTACCACTAATTCACCGACTGGAGTAGAAACAGAGAATGGTTCTGATAGAATTTTAGGACAAACTCCAGAACTACTATCAATGTAAGGGGTCACAATAGACAAAGTAGCTCCCGGATCTAAAAAAGCATAAGCATCAATATGGAAGACTTGCAACATACCTGTGACCATATCTGGCGATGCCTCCTACTCCTGGTGAGGTACTAGGGCATAAAATCTTCTTTGGCATTGACCGTCTGCTGAACTAGTAGAGGCACCCTGCTGAGGGGGTCGTGTTGTTGGAGTGGAGGAACTGGCTGCAGGGCAATCCCTAATCCTATTTCTGGGTTTGCCACACCCAAAACAAGCATCCGCACTGACCAGACACCTCCTGGTATGATTCTTGCTGCACTTTGCACAAACTAGAAAAGTGCGCTCCGCCTGCATGCTACCCTGATCCCTCGAGCCTGTAGCCCTACTCCTCTAGTCACCCCTGAACCTGGATGGCGTGTTGGCCGATGATGGAGCTGGAGCAATGGACCTGTGCTGGGTTTGCTGACGTGGTCCACCCTCTGACCTAGTCAGAGAAACCCCGTAGCTGTCGGTCTTGGCCCTCTTGGCCTCTCTATACCTTTTGTAGAACAACTCCATCTACTGAGCATGCCATAAAATACGGGGAAAATCAATGTCCTAGTGAATCATGGTGATCTGGCAATCCTTGTCCAAATAATCTGCTATTACATGCACAAAACGGCTCACCACGCCAGCTGATCCGCCACCAACTCCGGAGCATATTTAGATAACCAGGTGAACTCCAATGCATACTCCTGGGCAGACATGTTACCTTGCTTCAGATTAACAAACTCGGCCACCTTGAGCTCCCTTATCTCCCGAGGGAAGAACCGATCAGTGAATGCAGTGTGAAACTCATCCCAACCTATCGGGCCTGTACTCGCCACCCTAGCATCTCTCCATTGCTTAAACCATATATGTGCTAGCCCTTTTAGATGATAGGAGGTCAAGTTAACGCATTCCCCATTGTTCACCCCCATAACCTGGGTGATCTTCAAAATCTCCTCAATAAAATCATGTGGGTCCTTGTCTACCTTCGACCCGGTAAACTCCGGAGGGCTCATCCTCAAGAAATCCTTCATCCTTGCTGCTGTCGCATTCCTATTATGCGGATAATGTGCCACAATATGATTCTGAACTAGAGCTGTCATGGCCTATGCCAGCATCTTAATTGCTGCCCTAAACTCAGCATGGGCGGTTGGCTCTAGTACATGCTCCCCGTGAATGAGTGGAGCTGGATGATGCTCACCATCATAGGCACCCTCATGGTCATTACCATTTCCGTTTATCCTGGCGTTTACCCGATGTAGAGACATGACTCTGCAAATGCGAATAACACGAATTAGAAGAGAGAGGGAAGTTCATTGCATGACATAGTTCATGAAAGAAGAGAACATTTCCTAAACTTCTAGTAGCCTCTTCGTCATAAGTGTGGCGCGCTTCACACCCATGAAAAAGACTCTACTTAACGCGGCTTTTAGACTCCCTAGGTCACATAAAACCTATGGCTCTGATACCAAGTTTGTCACGACCCAAACGTACATCCGGATCATAGACACGGGACAGGGAGCCCTGAGAGACCCCTAGTCGACCCATGGCATGAATATACATCTAATTCAATCACATAAGTAGAAGAAATAACATAATAGAACGTAATCATAACATAGCATAAGGTAGAGACGATACAAGACTTATACAATACGGCTGAATACAACTTGTAGTTTGATAAGCCTCTAAACATGAAGGACGGGTTGATGGGACAACTCCCCAACTAACCCAACATCCAGAAACTGAAAGAAACAATATAAAGTACGAACATACGGCCCTCAGAACATGAGGACTCACCAAGTGCATTGAGAGAAAATTTGAAACTATCTACGGGTGAGGACGAGCCTAAGAACTAGGACCTATATCATGAAACAATACAACATACAAAGTATGCGGTCAGTACGTGGAATGTACTGAGTATGCAAGGTAAGTAAAACGAACATTTAAAACATGTATAAAATTCATAAATGATCATAAGAGTCGGGCATCATGCTCATATCATAAATCATAATAACATATCATACGGCTCAAGGTTTTAAAAACATTCATAACATGAATATAATCATAATCATAATAGAAGATCTTTACTTAATATTAATTTATCCAATATACATAATCATAACATGCATAAATCATGAGGAACAGTGGGAGATTCTCTTAACCGACATATCCCATATGAGCACACATGAAGCCCGACTTGTAACCCTAGTCGTGAGGGTGCTCGTACCTTGCCAGGGGTAAAACCATGAAAGTGTGGTATCACCATGAAAAGGGCCATTTGGTCCAGGGACTAACATGAAAGGGGTCTCAACATACCTACGGTGGCACGTGGTTCATGAGATCCGGGGCTTAACCTAAGCCCCGAACCTACTCGGTGTTCGATACTACTCCCAAAATATATATACTGCTCATAATAATACATACATGAGTTCATGGGCTAGTTAAATCATGATAATCGTAAACATGCTTGAACATATGTGGACTAGCCATGACATGAGGCTCGTGAGTCGGTCAAAAACATAATTTCTGATTAATAAGATTCATACATACTTGTAGATCATGCATATAGCTCGAATTTCATAAAATCATAATGGATAACATAATAAATTCATAATTTAAATTATAATTCATGATGGGCTTGTAAAGAACATCAATGGGAAAATATATCATAAATCGATTCATCATGGGGCATGCATAATTAAGCTTAATTAATTAAAAATCACAATCCATAATATTATAATCAATTTATATCTCAAAAGATGATCAAAATCCATAGATTATGATAATATTTCAAAATCACAAAATCCATAATCAAATCGTTAGATTTTTATAAATCAATTACAAAATCCTCATGAGTTTTAAATCAATTTTAAGTAATAATTCATAGAGTAGGGACATGAGTGTTGAAGAAATCACCCATTCATAGCCTTACATACCTGGGATTATCAAATTCTAACTCTCCTTAGAAGCCCAAGAATGAAATTGGAAGAATTGAAGAGAAAAGCTTATAATCCCCTTTGATAACCTTTCAATATCCTTGCATACATGAATGAGAGTTTAGAATAGGTCATTTTATTAAAAACCCAATTTTCCCAAGCCAAAATGACGTAGTTTAGGGCCTCATATCGTGAAAAAGTTGAAATTACCCTTAATGAATCTTTCCTAAAATCTGGCCGGATGGAACCAACGTATAGCACTAATGGGTCGTTGGAACCAAAGACGACCCGTCCTGTTGCTCATTGCATGAACTGCTGAAATCCTACTTCCGAAACCAACCAAGGGGCAGACAGGATGACTCGTCCTATCAACCAACGGGTCGTTCAATCAGTCGTGATTTCCTTCTTCTAACTCCTTCACAACGAGCCTTACCAAGACTCGTTGTATCCTACAAGGGGTTGTGGTATCCATCCATCATCTCCACTTCTAAATCCCACTACCTTACGACGACTCCTGACAACGGATCGTCCCTTCTCACAATGGGTCGTTATGACGCCTGTTGTCTACACTGTCACTAGTCCTAGCCTCTTACCACGAATACTTACAACGACTCATGGTTTACATACCACGAGTCGTTGTTCCTATCGTCTTGCAACCTTTTTCCCAAACTTCTGCAATTTTCGGCTTTTCACTTCTGAGTCTACTCCTACACACTTTCGGGGTATTACAGTTAGGGGATGAATAATTGAGATTATTATTTATGCTTTGGGTCCATTTTTTTGTTATTGAAATTGGGTTAGTTGGTTAGATCATTTGGGGCTTTTGACTTGCATGCTCGAAGATTATGTCGGCGAGTCAAATTGTGTCATGAAATTAAATCGTAATCATTGATTTAAGTATGGTGTTTTAGGGACACTTGTGGGCTGCTTATGTTTGTATATTGTGCATCTCCTATAATATTGTTGTGCTACTGGGATACTATGAATTGTGTCGTGCCTATAAAGGCTCTATGATAACCTATAAGTCCATTATAGTTTTCATCTAGGTTGCACCAAGATTATGAAGACCAATAAGTCCGTGACTATGTTTGGTAAGGTCATACTTGTGATTTGGGAAGCCTACACATCCGTGACGATCTATTGGTCAAGGCTACAATTTTATTAATATTGTTGTCTTGTTATATTGAAATCGATCTGGTGAGCTGTAAACTGGATAGGCTGGATCGATAGAAGGTGTAATTTTGTGACTTCGTTAGTTGGTCAGTTGTGATTTGGATTGTACTATTAGACTCCTTATACTCTTCCTGTTGGTTTGTTTAGATGTATCTTTCTTTTGTCACAATAGATACTCGATACATTGTCATACTAATGGCTAGTTGGGGCACTGCATTCGTGTCTACAGTTTTAACCATTAGGCAGATAGAGACCCTCATTGACAAATGCGATTCCTGACTGTTGGTAAGCTCCAGCTTGTTCAGAATTACTTGTTTTTAACATATTTAGGTAGGTGTACATAATGGGTAGGTCGGGCCCCTGTCCCAATCAATTATTCACATGTATAATTCTATAGAGGCTCGTAGACTACTCCTATTGGGTTGCTTTTGGTTGTAAGCTTTGTTGTCTCTTTTGTGCATATCTTTTGAGTAGGTGCGGCTTTGTCAGCCATTCATATCTATTGTACTGTCCTGTGAGCCATATATATTTATATTGTTGTTCTAATAGGTATTATCCATGTTGTTATAAAGCCAAGCCTTGTCGGTTCTAGCATGTTATAGGTCGATTATAGCAGAGTAAGCTTGGTAAGTAAGTTATCGTGTGCCTGTCATGCCTACTCTATTTTGAGATGTGACAAACTTGGTATTAGAGCAGGTTATGTCCTAGGGAGTCTATGAGCCGTGTCTAGTAGAGTCTTGTTTATGTATTCATTGCGCAGTGTACTTATAAATAGGAGGCTATAGGACATCTAAAATTGTTATCCTTCTTTCTGATCAAAATCGTGTAATAAGTCTAGAGTTATAGGAGTCAAGTCTAGACTCACATTTGTTGAATTGCAGGAAGGATGCCTATGACACGTAGATTAGCGGCTTGATATAGCAGTAGGTGAAGGTAGTAGCAGGGTACGGTATGATCTTAGGCAGAATTATATGCCCAAGTGATACTCAAATGCTTCATTTCGTCTTGTTTATCCATCGATATTTGTGCATTCTCGTGTAATTTGTAGTTAAAATGTGAATTTATACTAACCAACATGATTAGCGTTGTTTGCAGGAAAAATACTATTTTAGGAAGCTAAGATGCATGTAGGGAGAAATCAGGAGATGGACTCGGGCGCGAGCAGTGGAAAGGCCAGAAGAAAGAAATTAAGAGGCTCTGCGATGGGCGTGTCACATGCTGCCATCGCAGGAGAGCATTCTGCCCGGATGATTAAAGTAGCCAAGATTCGATGGAGGTCCGTATTGCCTGCTGTGGCACGTTGGACAAGCCCCTTAATTACGTCGTGGCATTGGACATAATTACCTGGAGGACGAATTCTATTAAGGGTCAGCGTTTGGGCCGTGTCACGGAGGCAGTGCTCCGCGTGCACTCCGTGAAACGTTACTTATTCAGGGAAAAATTCCCACTAGTATAAATAGCACACTTAGGTTTCATTTTTAATTATTCTGACTTAGTTGAGCAAGAACGTGGGTTACAGGCAGTTGAGGGACGAAAATCCTAGGGTTCTTCTCTATCTCTTTCTCCTTTATTTCAATTGTTAGTATGATTTACACTCATTTGATGATGTTTAATCCACAAATGAGTGGCAAATTACTTCTTGCTGAGAGTTAGAGCTTATTTGTAGTGGAATGCTGTTATTGATCATTTTGGTTTTCATCTTTTCTTCCATGGTTGTTCTATTAATTCTTGTTCTTACTGCATTAATGTGTGCCAATGTTAATGTATATCTAAAAAGTCCGGTTTCATCTCGAAAGAGAAGAAATTGGAATGTTGTGAGTGGTAGTATATGATCTCTTCTTAGTTTGGAAAAATTAAATTGATTTAGCTTGAGGATAGAAATATGCCTGAAAGTCGTGATAGTCAATTAGAGAATCGGATTTGTATGGCTAGAACATGAATTTCTTTTTATCACAGAAATGTAGGTGGAAGGTTCATGATTCTTAAGTTGGGTTAAATACGAGAGTTTTAATCCACATGCAATAATTCTTAACTAACAGCAAGAAGGAAAGGTTAACCAAATTGTATCGATAAATTACTTCCCATGTTCGTTTTAGCCTCAGCATGCTCATAACAGTTCGAATTCAAATTGTACATTTGTTTTAGATTAGTATAAATTAGGAAACAAAAACTCGTCTTCTTTAAACTGTTATGCGCATTTTAGAGTTAAGTTCATTGACACCCGATTTGATTATTACCTTGGTCTAGTCCCTGTGGGATCGTTGCCAGCTGCGGAAGCCATTGTACTGCTTGTTCGACCACGTGCACTTGCGTGTAGTCATAAAGACACAGCGAACCAGTTTTTGGCGCCGTTGCCGGGGACTGGAAATTGGTAAAATTGTTGTCTTAAGTGTTAGTTTACTATTTCTATATTAGTGCTGACAACTTGGTCTTCTTTCCTGTCTTTGCAGATATTGAATTCTGTTGAACACTGGCAAGAGACAAGGAGCTGGTGGATTCATACTTCGTGAAATTCCATCGTCAAGGAAAGCTCTAGAGAGAAAGCTGCGGTGCTCGGACAAACAATCCTGGAGCAACCACAGAATCCCCACTTGTAAGGGCAGTGTTAGTGCGAGGAAATGGCAGCTAGGCCGGTTCGCGAAGTGGCAATCCCACATGCTAACAACGTTACATCTAGCATTCGCAAACTTGAGCTAGGAGGGAGGATTCGATCTTAAAGCAGAATATAGTGCAATTGCTGCACACCAGCGGAAATTCACAGGTCTCCCTACGAGGATCACAACAACATCTCCAAAACTTTTGGAGATAAGTGACACACTTACATCCGCTGGAGTGTCATCAGATTACGTCAGGCTTACATTGTTCCCATTTCCACTTTTGGGAGAAGCAAGGGTGGTTGAAAGCCGAGCCACTAATTCCCATCACCACGTGGGATGATCTTGCACGGAAATTTTGATACGGTTTCTTTCCATCCCGGTAAAATAGCAAGACTTAGAAGTCAAATTCTATGTTTAAACAAGAGAGGGGAGAATACGTATCAAGCTGGGAAAAGATTCAATCTATGTTGCGAGTTGTCCTCTTCATCACCAATCAATGATGTCTTTGGTGCATACTTTCATAGAGGGTTTGGAACCCACACAAATCTTGTTAGACTCAGCAGCTGGGGACAAGCATTCGGGCTTATGAGGAGCTGTATACTTTGTTAAATCGTATTTCGCAGGAAAATCAGAGTGGAATGCGGACTCTTCAAGAGGAGGAACAAGGAAAGCAGTGGAGTCTTGAAGTGGATGGTTTTACAGCTATCGCTGCACAGATAGCTGCATTACAGAATCAGCTCAACACCCACTTCAGTAATATGAGCTTGAATCAGTCTCAAGCCCCAGTGAATGTAGTGCAGCAGATTTGGTGTGAAGTGTGCGCGAGTAATGAACACTCGGTGAGTGTTGTGGGCGAATCCTGATTCGAAGTGAACTTTGTTATTATGTACAGAAATAATCACCAATAGTATGGCAACAACTACAACTCAGGTGGAGGAGTGCCCGAATTTCTCTTGGGGTAGTAACAACCATCAAGGCAGAGTTCGAGTCGGCGCAAAGAAATCAAGGAGGAACAGCAAGAACTATCAGTCGCAGTACAAAAGAAACAATGCACCTCCTCCACCACCATCACCCAACATTGAGGAAATGTTCAAGACAATGATATCTAACCAAGCTCAATTGCAGGCTGACTATGGGAAGTGGCAGCCGATGTGAAACAATCGAGTTAGCTACTAAAAGCATTTGAGTACCGGTTGGGCAACTAGCTGGAGCTCAAAACACCAGGCCGAGGGAGGGGACTTCCAGTGACACTGACCCCAATCCCAAGCATCTGTGAATGTAGTGACCACAAGGAGTAGTTTACAACTCAAAGGTGGAACCAGAAAGACCTCCTTGATAGTCGGGGAGCGAGTGGAAAACGAGAGGGAGCACAGTGATGAGAGAGGGGGAAGAAGGAAGCTGAACCAGAAAGACCACCACCCCGTTCCCTCAAAGATTAAAGAAACACAAGGAGAGCATGTTTCAAAAAGTTCATGCCAGGTTTCTTAAACAGGTACATTAATTTACCTCTTGTTGATGTTTTGCAGAGTGCCGAAGTAAGCGAAGTATATCAAGGACATTGTGTGGCGAACAAGCAGGTTGACTGAGTACGCTACGGTGGCGCTTACGGAGGAGTGCACTTCCCGAATAAAAAATAGGTTGCCCACAAAGGTCAAGGACCCTGGGAGCTTCTCTATTCAGATTACAATCGGTAGAGTATCGAGCTCGCGGATTATGTGATTTGGGAGCGAGCATTAACTTGATGCCGACATCGGAATTCAAGAAGTTGGGGCTAGGAAGTCCTAGACCAACGACAGTGATCTTGCAACTAGCGGATCGTTCTTTGGTCAGACCAGATGGCATTGTGGAGGACGTGCTGGTGCAAGTGGGCTCCCTTATCTTTCATTGAACTTCGTCGTGCTGGATTTTGAGCCGAATGTGGAAGTCCAAACATTTTTGGGACGTCCTTTCTTGGCGACCGGAAAGCGCTAATTGATGTAGCTGCAGGGCAGCTAACCATGCGAGCGCACGACAAGGTGGAGGTATTTGACTTGTACAAGGCCACGAAGCCTCCGGCCGTGGCACGAGAACTCTCACTAATCAGCGTGCTTGATCGGCGGATATAGCTTCAGTGTTGATTCACGAGCCAGTGGGGAAAACCACTAGTGAAGGACCCCCCAAAACTGGAGTTGTGGCAAGAAGATCGAGATGCCACATTCACCCAGTTAATAGATCCCGGTGTAGCAGGACATGGGTGACGGCGTTATTCGGAAGAAAACACTTTGTCACCCTAGAAGACAAATTGAGCTTAATGACGTCGAGCCGCGATGGTAAACCAGGCGCTGCATGGGAGGCAACCCGTGAAATTGTTGTATTTGACAAGTAGAATTAGTTAGTAAAAAATAAAGAAAAAAAGAGAGAAAATATATAAAAATGTAAATAAAACAAAAATATTATGTTTTTGTTTAAAACCTTTGAATTCTAACCAATTTCTCATTGTGAGATGAATTTCAGGTTGAACGGAGGGAAAAAATGCAAAGGATCGCAAAGGAAAAATCGAGGCTAAAAAAATAAAATAATAAAAGGTGGCAAAACAGTGAGCCCACGCGTTGGCTCCGTGTCACGGAGGAGGTGCTCCGCATTACCCTCCGTGACATGTTGAAGCCTATTCCGAATTTTTAGAAATTTCAGAATGCTGACGCGATGGCTCCGTGTCACGGAGAATTGTGCTCCGCGTTACCCTCGGTGACACGTTGAGGCTATTTCACATCGGGTCACACCGGGTCACGGGTGACGCGCGAAAATCCATCTTTTTAACACCAAAATCGCCTCATGTTTCCCATTTCCCACTCCCCTCTGCGACAAACCCCTCAAAATCCCTCCTTCCTAAATGTGACATGGACCTAGGAGTGAAATTTCTTCAACTTTTCTTTGATATCATCGGATTAAAGGTATGTTCTTGACTCAACCTCAATTTTTACTAAATGTTTCGATTTTGAGCATGTGTGGTGAGTAAACCATGCCCTAAGTATGAAATTGAGCTTGAATTCCATATAAGTTATAGTTGATTGGCGTTCATATGTATCGTTGTGATTGTATGAACTCGATAATACATGTTGGATTGAATTTTTGCGAACTTGCTAGCTAGGGTTGAGGATTGGATAGGAAGTTAAGTGAGTTTGAAATGTAAATTTTAGGTTATGCATGTTGGGTGAGTGAATTGTGTTGTGCTTAATGTGAATATGCTAAAAGCGATGGATTTTGGGAGAATGAAATTGTTGAAATTGCATAGAAATTGGTGAATTGATTAGGTTGTCGTTGAGAGAAATTTTTGCTAAGTGCTATGTGATGAAATGGTATCGATAGTGATATTGTGATTAGTTGTACGAAGTCTGAGTAGTACATAGGAACTATTCCATCGAATTATCTGAATGCACGAGGCATGTTGTTTTTTTTTATGTAAATTGAAAAAGAGGATTGTCTTGCCGAAATGCTGTAATTGTGGCTAAAGACTAAGTGGCCAAGGGTGGCCTAACAACCCAACCTTGGTCAAAGCTGATACGATTTAGTTCTTTGTTAGGACTGTCGTTTGATGTGACAGGAACCATGGCAGGCAAGCCAAGACAAAGGAAGGGCACATCTACATCGGGCGCGGGAGGACGAGATCAGACTGGGGAGCAGCAGTCCCAGCAGCACCAGCAGTTCCCTTGCAGCCAACGCCGTCAATATGGAACCCGATGGGTGACTGACGAAGGGGAAGAAGTTGTACACACAAATCATAAGGAGAACAAATACGCCCTGAGGAGCACATCTGAGCCACTTTACACGAGAATTCCCAATTGGCCTGCCAGGATTGATGCTGCCGGGCTGAACTTCATTTTGAAGAGCCCAAAGAATGCAATCTTCATCTATTTGGGAGTTCTACGCGAATTGGAACCCGACGCTTCGCAGTCAGACTGTCAAGATAAGGGGGCAAATTGTCACTTTTGAGCCCCATCACCTTAATGCCATATTGGGGGCGCGGGACACAGATGCCCATGTACTCCGGCAGCTGAACATAACTCCACCATATGCAGATATCAGACGCACTCTGTGTGGAGCCCGTTCTACAGCACGGTGGAGCAGGAATAAGGAGAGGGCTACCATCAGACTGCCCTACTCTCAAATGAACAGGAAGCCAGGATTTGGCTAGAAATTGTGTGTTCTGCCACAGTCCCGGGGTGCACATGACGAGATGTCACCCGGGATCGCGTATTCTTGGTCTATGCCCTGACGAAAGGGCTGGAGTGTGTTGGGGCGGTGATCATCTCACTCCATGAGAGCGTTTGCATCAAGGAGCACGGGTGCAGGTGTGGTAGCTTGCGACCACGTTCCTGCAGGGCTGGATATTGAGAAGGAGCCCTCGACATCCCACAGATGAATAGGCGTGCCGTGGGCGTCACAAAAAACAGGCACCCGACACCACTCATGGAGCCCAGTTCTCACACTAGCCGAGCGACATGTTCAGGATGATCAGTATATGGCCACATGTTCCAGGATGCAGATGATGCAGTTGCATAGGCGGGAAGCAGCAGAAGATGAGCTGTGGCAGCTCGAAACTTGGACTACCCCTTTAAGCGAAAATGCTAGGGCTCTATGCTAAGTGGGGTGCAGCTTTTGTAGAACTGTAGATGACGATGTACCCACCGATGAGGAGACACGCTGTGAGGACTCAGATATTGAGTCGAATTAAAGCCTGCGGGCGGCTCGAGATATGAGATGAAGCACCGACACCTGATGAAGAAATTGAATACTTCAGACTGATCAGGGGAGTTTCACCACCTTCTTTGTGCTATGCTAAATTTTGTGAACACTGGGGACAGTGTCGGTTTAGTGTGGGGTGGGAGTAGTTAGGTGTTGGTTGTTTTGTTGTTGTTTATGTTCAAGTTTTGTTGTTTTTGTGAAAAGAATTGTGACCCTGCGATTTTGTGTTTATGTTTTGTATTGTAAATCAGTGTTGTAATTAATGTGAAGCTGTTGTGTGCTGTGTGGAGTTGTTGTTAGCTGGCTGTGTAAATATTTTTGGTTTTTATCAAAATTATCGATATTTTTTTTAAAAAATTTCATTGAATTATTTTTATGATTGGGTTTCTCGGCGTTTGTTTTCAGTGCTTTTACCGAGAATAGTCCCATTGAACCGAAGTCGTAAATAGTGACCGTTCCCTATGATGGATGGATGACAACCGTCTTAAGGGAAATGTAGTCGATAGGAGTAGTTTTTTATTTCGTTTATTTTCTTTTGTTTGTTTGTATCCCAAACGTGTCGCTACATTATTGTTCGAAATTCTTGTTGCGTTTTGTACATGATATTTAGAATGCAAAGGTGATTCGTATGAAAGCATGCAACTGTGTAAGCATGTTGAGATACCTAGGCCATAGAGTTCGATTCGGTGTGATTGAGGCTTAATGTTTGAATTCTTATGAGTAGCTGATTGAAGAGTCTGTGAATATGTCTTGAGTTGAGCATGTGCAATGAGTGTGTGGTGAGGTTTCGATTATTCCATGCTACTGTGAATTGTCTAGAACTTGCCTGGTGTGTGTGTGGCTGAAATGAAGGATGTGGAGTGTAGGAAAGGATGTAGGCATTTCTTTGATTTAACCCAAAGTTTTTTTCCATTATCATACCTACCTTGAATGTACATCCTAGTTAGTCAGTGAGCCTTTAGCCTATTTTTTCTTTCGTCGAAAAGGTACAAACCGAGCTTAACCCCTTCTTTTTATTATCCGTGTATTTGATCCAAAACTCTTAAGCGCTCAAGAAAAAAATAATTTTTCCCACAGTGTCAAGGTAGGGAATGGTGAAAAGAAAGAAAAGCGGAAGTGGTGAAAGTAAAGAAAGGTCAAAAGGTGCACTTGCTGTAAATTAAATAAAATGAAGATGTATAACTAATCTTTGTTATTAAGTCGAGTGTGCTTAAAGAAATGGGGACAAAAATGAAGAAAAACTTCAAGAATGGGAGGATGAAGGAAGAAACAATGCCCATAATGTTGATGGGATGTATTGAAAAGCGCTTAAGGATGCTAGTTGCTATTATTGGTTAGCCCAGTATTTACTAGTTCCATAGATTACATTACAACCCGTTAAGTCCTACGTGATCTTACATCACGCGTCCTTATATTAATTAGAGTAATACACTAGAGGAAGCAAGCCTATGGTTCATGACATGATGCATGTGAATTCTTTGGAAAACAAAAATCAATTGTTCATATGCCTCTGCATGTAATGTTTTGAATTCATATGATTGAAAAGGGGAAATTCTCCTGTATTTGTGAGAGTGCACATGGCAGAATTGACTTTCGTGTCGGATATCTTGATCAATGATTTGCATGAGTTTGTTAAGATTAAGAGTCGATTCTTGGGTCTAGGAGGTCTTTATGTGTTGAATGTCATTGTATTGATGAGACTATGCACGTTTTCTTGATGATTTGCTATATTAAATAGTCGGTATAACCGTAGCTTGGTGTCGAGCCAAAGTAGCTATGCGTGGGTTTCAAATGCATGAGATGTGAGGTGTGTTCGAGGACGAACAAGGTTTAAGTGTGGGGTAAGTGATCTTGGGCAGAATTATATGCCCAAGTGATACTCAAATGCTTCATTTCGTCTTGTTTATCCATCGATATTTGTGCATTCTCGTGTAATTTGTAGTTAAAATGTAAATTTATACTAACCAACATGATTAGCATTGTTTTGCAAGAAAAATGTATTTTTAGGAAGCTAAGATGCATGTTGGGAGAAATCGGGAATGGACCGGAAACCAGCAGTGGAAAGGCCAGGAAATGCAACAAATTAAGGGGCTCCGCGATGGAGCGTGTCACGCTGCCATCGCGGAGGCATTGCCGGATGATTAAAATTGGCCAAGTTCGGTGGAGGTCAGCACGTTGCCTCCGTGGAACGTTGGACATAATTACCTGGAATAGGGAATTCCAGTGAAGGTGTGCATTGGGGCCGTGGCACGTTGGCCAAGCCCCGCGTTGCACGCCGTGGCACGTTAGTCATAATTACCTGGAGGACCGGATTCCAGTTGGGAGTCCGCGTTTGGGCCGTATCGCGAGCCAGTGCTCCGCCATTGCACTCGTGATATATTCTGTTATTTCGGGAAAATTCCCACTAGTATAAATAGCACACTTAGGTTCATTTTTAATTAGTCTGACTTAGTTGAGCAAGAACGTGGGTTACAGGCAGTTGAGGGGACGAAAATCTTATGGTTCTTCTCTATCTCTTTCTCCTTTATTTCAATTGTTTGTATGATTTTACACTCATTTGATGATGTTTAATCCACAATGAGTGGCTAAATTCACTTCTTGCTGAGGTTAAGAACATTTGTAGTGGATTGTAATTATTGATCATTTTGGTTTTTCATCTTTTCTTCCATGGTTGTTCTATTAATTCCTTTTCTTACTGCATTAATGTGTGGCCAATGTTAATGTATATCTAAAAGGTCCGGTTTCAACTCGGAAGAGAAAAATTGGAAAGTTGTGAATTGATGGATATGATCTCTTGCTAGTTTGGGAAAATTGAAATTGATTTACCTTCAGGATAGAAATATACCTAAAAGTCGTATTAGTCAATTAAGGAATCGAATTTTTATGGCTAGAACATGAATTTCTTTTATCACAGAAATGTATCACAGAAATGTAGGTGGAAGGTTCATGATTCTTAAGTTGGGTTAAATACGAGAGTTTTAATCCATAGGCAATAATTCTTGACTAGCAACCGAAAGAAAGGTTAACCAAATTGTATCGATAAATTACTTCCCTACATGTTCGTTTTAGCCTTAGCATGCTCATAACTATAGTTCAGATTCAAATTGTACATTTGTTTTAGATTAGTATAAATTAGGAAACAAACTCCCAAATTCTTCTTTAAGCTGTTGTCTGCATTTTTAGAGTTAAAGTTCATTGACACTTGATTCGATTATTACCTTGGTCCAGTCCCTGTGGGATTGATACTTGGCTACTTGAGCTATTTTACTACTTGTTCGACCACGTGCACTTGCGTGTAGTCATCTAAAGACCTGCGAACACGGTACATTGAACAGATTCTTTTGAGGCCTAGAATGAGGCCACTACCCCACCCACAGGTGCCTGTACAAGCGGCTGGGGATTCTTAAAGGGCTGACAATGTTCCAAGTGCTGCAGAACATCGAGAACCACCTATCATTTCTACAGATCATGATTTGAGGATAGTAGTATATCTACCGAAAAGATAGCATCTAGGAAAATAGGAGTTGAGGCATCAAAGTGAGCAAAGTTTTATGAATGGTCAGGGAGATATAACACTTAGGAGTTTGCATTGAACCCTCCAAAGTTCTCTGGGACAAGTGTGGATGAGGATCCCCAGATTTTATTGATCAACTATATTTTGTATTTAGGGTTATGCATGCTACTTCAGTTAAGACTAAATAATTGGTGGCATTTAGGTTGTGAGGGATGGAAATATTGTGGTACGAGAGTTGAGAGCGGTCTAGAGGCCAAAATGCACCTCCAGCCAAATGTGCTAATTTTGATGATGCCTCTTTGGATCATTATCTACCTTTAAAGGTATAAGATGGCAAAGTCAACCAGTTCTTGTCCTTAGAGCAGGGTGATATGAGCGTATGGTAATATGGGATCTAGTTTACTCACTGGTTCAATATGCTACTCCTTTTTTAGTACTACGCAAGACAGGATACATCGATACATGAATGAATTATTACCAAAGTATGTATAGAATTTTTGAGTTGCCTCAACACATTAAGGCACAGACATATTGGGTATACAAGCATTGACTCGAAGTTTGGAGGAGCATAGGTAGTGGTAGTTGGGCCGAGAGCTGGCAGAGAGAGAACAACGAAAGAGAACGAGGCCCACATACTTTCAAAGAAGATCCTGAGGTGGCTCTAGGACACAACACAAGGGAGAGCAGTCTAGGCTTTCCCTCTTATCAGTTCTAGGTGGAAGATTTGATGTTAGTACTTTAGTTGGGCTGCATTTACAACAAGGGTGGAGTATTTGAATTTTGACAATAGGGGTGGACTATATTGTATTACGATAGATGCAGTAGGAGGCATTTCGGGGAATATAGGCGGAGATAAGCTGCATGTTTTTCATTTAGGAATGAGGAACATAACATTAGCAATTGCCCTAATCAAGAGCAGGGTGGCACTGCACAATCGACAGGGTCTATTGTAGGATCGTCAGCTCTAGTGGGGCTAGTGGAGCAAAGGTCATAGCCGGTGTTAGGTTGAGGTCAAGGTCAAAGTAGAGTTGTCGTACCAGATCAAGCCACACCTCGTACTTTTCTTTGGAGACTGATAGATCATAAATCATTAATGCTACAGGTATATATATTTATTTTGACTATTGTGTCGAGTTTGAGATTGTCAATGCCTTGATAGGTCAAGGGAAGGTTCGTCTTGTTTAATGTCATTTTGAAAATTCGGTGTTTGTGTGAGATTAGCTTTTTTAATGGTATTTTGTGAAAGTGAATCGTGCGTATCATCAACATTTGAGGATGAATTTTTTAAGGGAGGAGGATGTAACACCCTGTGTGTTTAGATCGATCTCATCAACAGATTCTAAATGTACGAGAGTAGTTTGTGCTATGTGTTGTATGCCAATGAAAGTCTGGAGATCGAGATTATGTATGTGGGATGAAATATCAAAAAAATTAGAGGGACTATGCCGTTTGTTCTACCGCGATGTGGCTCGCGATGCGGCAATGCTGCCGGCCAGCCCCTCTATATATAGGTTTGTTGGTCAATTTTGTTGTTCACAATATATTTTCCTAGACCCTTGGTGGTGGAAAACCCCTCTCCATCAAATTCTCTGAAATTCTAAGGGATTCTGAAATCAAATCAAAGATCCAAACTCATTTCCAAGCATAGGTCATGGGTATGTTGTACGTGGTCATGTGCTAGTGACATTTTCTCGAGTTTTCGATGGCTGTTTTGAGTTACTTCATTTGGAAAGACTCCTCTCCTACTATTCATAGTTAATTACCTTTGTAGTGAAGCTGTGAAGCTTGGTATATTTTCAATTTGAAAATTATATTGTTAAATTTATAGAAATCTTGTCATTTAAGCGTCTTTATGTTTCTTTCTTGTTCGACTCTTGTAGCTACATGATTAGAGGTGTTGGAAGATATTTTAGGAATTATCTCGTGGTGTGTATAGCTTGGGTATCATCTTGATACAAATCGACATCATAAAAGTTACATTAAGGCTTACGAATCTCCTTTTAGGCATCATTTTTTGTTGAAATGAAACTCCCGTACTCGTTGTGCGAATTTATCGCTTTGTGGTTGGAAATTTGTAGTGCCACTCTATTTGTTTGGGCTTCTTGGTTGTGATCTTTCCCTCAGTAATTAACTCCATATGATTGGACGTTAGATTTATCAATTGTCGTACGTCGGTAGGGAATTCATAGGCGTGTATATGAAATGTGTTGTGATGTCGATTGTGATTGCATTACTTAAGTTAGTGGTTGTATAATAGAAATTCTTATGCATTCTTTGGAGCCATTTTTTTGTTATTGAAATTGGGTCAGTTAGCTAGCTCTTTTGGAGCTTTAGACTTGTGTGCTCAAAGAGCATGTTGATGAGTCGAATTGTGTTGCGAAATTAAGTTGTAATTATTAATTCGAGTGTGGTTTCTAGGGATGTTTTTGGGATGCCTACATTCTTGTAATGTTATTGTGCTAGTGGGCTTCTTAATGTGTGTTGTGACTTGAAAGGCTCTACGACAATCTACAAGTCCATGATGATTACTGGCTAGGTTATGCCAGGGCTTATGAAGACCTATAAGTTTGTGACTATTTCCGGCAAGGTGATACATGTGATTTGGGAAGCTTGCAAGTACATGACTGATGTCACCCAAATTACACCTCTTAATCAGATATAACACGACCGATTTTCAAATATAGAACCCAACAAAGGTTAGGATCAAATAACACAAGGAATATGATGAGGACCTCGATTAACGTGCTTACTATTACTTTTAGTCTACTTATTTTCTAAGGGGGGTATGTGTGACAAATAACAATATAAAATGACAAGTGAATAAGAATAGAATATTTCTTAAAGTTGTTTGTAATGAATGAGTGAAGTGACTAGGATCGTGTTCCCCATGGTTTCATAACAATGCAAGCTTATCGTACTAGCGATCTATCCTAGTGTTTGGCATGCAAAATCGGTAAGTTAACTTCACCTAAATGATTGGTTTCCCTAAATAGCTGATTATCACCATGCAACTTGGTCCGTTTACGGGTGTATACTTTCCTAAACATTATCTTCGATCTCGAAGCTATTCCTGGACAAGGTCAAGCTATTATATGAGGGTTGATAGCCTTGAATCTCCATTGTTAATACCTTTTTTCATTCATTACCCTATTGGTATGGTGAGCAAGAATAAGGCAAGTTCTAGTTTTCATCACCGTTAAAAATCAATTAAAACGAAGGGAAGAACAATACATGCATAAACCCCGCTCAAGAATCACTAAGTATTTTGCTTACGTTTGTTAATTCATCATGGTTCCCACAACACTAGATATGACATTTATCTACACATGATTGAAGAATTATGATCAATAATTGTATAAAAAAATCATAATTGTGAACTGATAAGAATTTGTAGAAGAAATTACACTTCTTGAATTAATCAACAATAACCAAAATCAATAATCAAAGCTTCTTTGATTCTTTAAAACCGAAGAACAAAATTAGGAATGATGTTTCTTGGACTTTAATATCGAACAACAATATGTCAAAAAGTTAGCACTCTTTAAAAAAAACCTAAATAAAGTATTTATAGATATGAAATAAATCCTATCCTACATAGATAAGGAAATCAGGTCGGCAGTGATGATGACTTGTTAGTGGACCTAACGAGTCGTTATGTGTCATGACGGGTCCTTATTTAGTAGATTATCCTTCCTGATAACTGATCTTGGGCAGAATTATATGCCCAAGTGATACTCAAATGCTTCATTTCATCTTGTTTATCCATCGTTATTTGTACATTCTCATGTGATTTGTAGTTAGATTTGTAGTTAAAATGTGAATTTATACTAACCAACATGATTAGTGTTGTTTTGGCAGAAAAAATGTAATTTTAGGAAGCTAAGATTTGTTGGTAAAAAACTGAAAGACACTGAGGCAAAGGGAAGGGAAAAGGTCAAGGAAAAGCAGTAAATTAAGGGGACCTGCAGGAGTCGTGTCACGCGCCATCGCGGAGGCATTCGCCTCCTGTGGATGTGTTATGTTGGCAATTTCCAGCGAAGCTCCGCGTTGCCTCCATTACATTGGAGGCAAATGTGCCACGCGCCATACAAGTCGTGGCACGTGCGGCATATTTACCTGGAACATTAAATTCCAGTAAGGTTTCGCGTCGGCGCCGTGGGACATTGGCCAAGCCCCGTTGCATGCCGTGGCACGCCGAGGATTAAATGCCGAGGGACTCGATTCCGTAGAGGGTCACAGCAGCTCCGTGTCACGCGATGCAGTTCGGGGCGATGCACCTCCTTGACACGTTGCTTGTTATCTCCGGGGAAAAATTCCCACTAGTATAAATAACACACTTAGGTTCATTTTTAATGAGGCTGACTTAGTTGAGCAAGGACGTGGGTTACAAGGCGCAGAGGGACCAAAATCTAGGGTTCGGCCTCTATCTCTTTCTCCTTTATTTCAATTGTTTCAGAGTGATTTACACTCATTTGATGATGTTTAAATCCACAAATGAGTAGCTAATTCACTTCTTGCTTAGGTTAAGAACAATTGTAGTGGAATGTAATTATTGATCATTTTGGTTTTTCATCTTTTCTTCCATGGTTGTTCTCAATTCTTCGTTCTTACCGCATTAATGTGTGGCCAATGTTAATGTATATCTAAAAGTCCTGGTTTCATCTCGAAAGAGAAAGAAATTGGAAAGTTGTGAATTGGTAGGATATGATCTCTTCTTAGTTTGGAAAAATTGAGAATTGATTTACCTTCCTCGTAATAGAAATATATCTAAAAGTCGTATTAGTCAATTAAGGAATCGATTTTGTATGGCTAGAACATGAATTTCTTTTATCACATAAATGTAGGTGGAAGGTTCATGATTCTTAAGTTGGGTTGAATACGAGAGTTTTAATCCATAGGCAATAATTCTTAACTAGCAACCGAAGGAAAGATTAACCGATTGTATCGATAAATTGCTTCCCGCATGTTTGTTTTGCTCAACATGCTCATTACTATAGTTCGACTCAATTTGTAAATTTGTTTTAGATTAGTATAAATTAGGAAACAAACTCCCAAAATCTTCTTTAAACCGTTGTCTCGTATTTTTAGAGTTAGAGTTCATTAACGCTTGATTCGATTATTACCTTGGTCCAGCCACTGTGGGATCCCGATACTTGGCTTACTTTAGCCATTTTATCACTTGTTCACCACGTGCACTTGCGTGTGGTGCAAAATAGACCGAACAAGTTTTGGCGCCGTTGCTCTATGAAACTGCAATGAAGTAAAATTGTTTTCTTAGTGTTAGTTTACAATTTCGATATAAGTGCTGACAACGTGGCTTGATATTTTGCTCTAAATTCTTTTTGATTTTTTTTCGATACCATTCTTGACATGACATCGTGGAACACAATTGGTTTAAATGGTGGATACCTCATATTACAATCTTGTCCGAATTAAGTGAGGAAAACCACTTGTGGCAACATTGTAACACGTGCAATATATGTGGTGGTCGAGATGGCCATTGGGATGGATGCTGCCGAATGCATACTCCCATCCCGCAAGCCCCTACTATGATCTTTCTCGTTGTTTTTGATGAATACTGGCATGCGGAAAATGAGACTTGGGACGCCAAGCCTGAATAGAAGACATGCTGAAACAACTCCCCGGAGCAATCGAAGCAATGAAGGAGGCGATGGCAGCATTGAGGGTTCAACAAGAGGAGAATGCAGAGGCTCTAGAAAGGATGAGCGTTGAAGTCACTGGAGATGATTGCCGAGGCTAAAGCTTGGGATAAATTGTAGGTAACATTTATAGGCGATGTTCAAGAGAAACTACAAGAGGAAGAAAGGGTGAATTTGTGGATAACGCCCAACAATTAGAATCCCGAGTGTCCCCTGATGGGCTCACACTTATGAAAAGTTCATGCACGGAAGAAGAGATAGAGTATACCCCATTTGTCATTAATGGAGAGACATATGTTGATGCGGAGAAGGTGTATACAAGTAAGGAGGTCAATCACAATGCAGCTTGCAGTCGAGGTGTATTGGACCCCACTCGAAGCATTTTTCGACATTGAGTTTGGTTGACTACATAGAAATAGAGTCTTCCAAGCTTATAGAGAAATGTCTAGAGGAGGACCAAGCCCCGTATATTTTGAAATTTGCTGACTTGGAGAGACAAAATGACTTCGCTTATTTTGAGGGCCAACAAGTTCAAAAGGCAACATCTACCGCTTGGTCTCATAATTTTTCATCACCACCCCTAGAACATAAGAGAAATTAGAGAAGAAATTAGGGTGAGATTCAGTATCCTCAAGGAGGAGGAAAAAGTGGTGAAACGTAATACGTCGTGCCGCGATGTAAAATTAGGCGCCGATTGGGAGGAAAACCCAAGGGTACCATGGGTACCATTTTAATTTCTTGCATTTGAGTTGGTTTTATTTATCTTTCATCTTTTGTTGTTTTGGTGGAAAGTTAAGCACAGATGGAGGGGAAGTTTGAGTACTCCATGGAGGAGAAGCTACCAAGCATGGAAGAGAAAAAGTGTAGGGTCGAACACTCACTTGTGCAACTTTGAACGAAAGCATGTCGCTACCTAGGCCTAAAGGCCTCAGGAGTATTCCTCACCCTCTTTAAATGTTAAGTTGATCTTGAGGAAAATTTTTTTTAAAATTGGTGTCTTAACGACATTTTTGGTGAATATAATGCTTGTGAGAAATATTTGAAATAAATAAATAAATAAATAAATAAAAATAGAAAAAATAGAAACAAAAAATTGTGTTTCGTGCTTGAAACCTATGAATTCTAACCAATTTCATAGAGATGAATTTCAGTGGAACTGAGGGAAAAAATGCAAAGGATCGCGAAGGAAAAATCGAGGTGAGGAAAAAATAATAAAAGTGACAAAACAAAGGAGCCTAATAAGGTGGCTCCGTGTCACGGAGGAAGGCCTCCGCGTAACTCCTCCGTGACACGTTGAAGTGTTATTCGCATCGGGCCACACCGGCCGCAGGTAACCCGCGCGAAAACACCTATTTTTAACCCCGAAATCCCCTCATTTTTCCCATTTCCCACTCCTCCGCGAAAACCCCCCTAAAATCCCTCTTTCCCAACGTGGACACTGACCTAGAATCAAATTTTCTTCAACTTTTCTTCAAGTTCATCAGATTAAAGGTATGTTCTTGAACTTAACCTCAATTTTTGCCTAAATTTTCATTTTCAGCATGAGGTGAGTAAGCTTTGCCCTAAGTGTAAATTGGAGCGTGAATTCAATTAAGCTATTGTTGATTGGATGTTCGTAGTATCAAGCAGGGATTATATGAACTCGATGAATGCATGTTTGATTGAATTTTGCGAAATTGGTACCTAAGGTTGTGTTGAATAGGAAAAACTAAAATTGGGTTGAAATGTGAAATATTTTGGGTTGTGCATGTTGGGTGATGTGATTATAAGCAGATTAATGTTGAATATGCTAAATAAATAAGAGATTTTCGAAAAATGAAATTCGGTGAATTGCATAGGTTGTTATTGAAAAAATTGGGCTAAGTGCTATGTGATGTAATGGAATCGATGGTGATATTGTGATTAATGCATTAAGTCCGAGTAGTACATAGTATTTATTCCATCGACTTATCTGAATGCACAAGGCATGTTGATTGTAAAAACTTGAAAATAATGATTGTCTTGCCTAATTATTTTAATTGTGGCTAAAGATTAAGTGTGGGGTGGCTTAACTCTACCCAACCTTAGTCTAGAAAGCTAATTGTTGACTTGAATAACATCGGGACTGTCTCTTTGATTTGCTAGAACGATGTCGAGCAGAAAGACAAAGGAAAGTACATCTACACGGCACCTAAGTAGGAAGAGGATTAGACTGGGAACAATGGGGCTTCCAAAGAAGATCAAATGTTCTCACAAGGGCCCAACGCCGGCCACACGCAACCCGATGGGTGACTCGACGAAGGGAAGAAATGGTACGCAAAGCACAAGGAGAACAAATACTTCCCCGAGGAGCACATTGCAAGGGAGCCGTTGGCACAAGAATTCCCTAGAATTGTACAATCTGGATTGACATCGTTCTGCCGAACTTCATCTTTGAAGAGCCCAAGGAGTGCAATCTCCATCCGATCTCTAGGAGTTCTACGCCAACCGGAACCCGAAACTCGCAGCCACATCATCAAGATAAGGGGGACGGTTGTCACCTTTGAGCCCCGTCACCTTAATGCCATTTGGGCGCTGGGACACGACGCCCATGTACTCCTAAGAATTGAACATAACTCCACCTTATGCGTGATATCGACGCACTCTCGTGTGGAGCCCGTTCGACAAGACGGTGGAGTGTGCATAAGGAGAGGGGCTACCTTGCCAACACTCCGCCTACTCTCAAATGTACAGGGAAGCCAGGATTTGACTTAAAATTGTATGTTCCCGCTCGATCCCGGGTGCATGACAGATGTCACTTGGGATCGTGTGTGCTTGGTTTATGTTCTCCCGATGAAAGGGCTGGAGATAAACAAGCTGGGGCTATGATCATCTCCGCCATGAAGAGAGCCTGGGTTTGCATCAAGGGCACAGTACTGTGGTTTGTCGACCACGTTCCCGAGGGCCCTGGACATTTGGCAGCAGCCCCGGACTACATCCCGCGTATGGATAGGTGTGCCTTGGACGTCACCAAAACCAAGGCACTCCGACACCACTCACGGCCAATTCTCACACTAGCCGAGTGACATGCTCGGGATGATCGCATATGACCCGCATGTTCGGATGCGTATGCCGCAGCTTGCGCCAGGCTGGAGGCCAAACATCGTAAGATGAGCTGTGGCGCCGACTTGGACTACCCTTCGGCGAAAATGCCCTCCCTATGCCGAGTGGGGCCAGCCTTTGTGGAGCCTATGATGACGATGTCCCCACTAATGAGGAGACGCGAGGACTCAAATATTGAGCCTGATGAAGACTGGGGCATTCGCATATGGGGACGAGGCAACGACACCCGACGAAGAAATTGAATACTTCGATTGATCGTAGTTTCACTACCTACTTTTGTGCTATGTTGAAATTTGTGAACACCGTACGTGTTTGGCTTAAGTGTGGGGTGGGAGAAGTTAGGTGCCGGTTGTTTTGTCGTTGTTATGTTCATGTCTTGCTGTTGCCGGGTGCTCGGTGGAAAAAAAATGTGACCCCGTGATTTTGTGCGTATGTTGTGTGTATTGTAATTCAAATGTTGAATGGATGTGAAGTCACAGGTAAGCCGTGGTTGAGTTGTTGTTAGCCGTTGTAAATATTCTTGCTTCTATCGAAATTATCGATATTTTTAAAATTTTTAATTTATAAATTTTTAAACTTATGATTGGGTTTCTCGAAGTTTGTTTTTGGTGCTTTCTTACCGAGAATAGTCCCATTGAACCGAAATCATAAATAATGACTGCTCCTATGATGGATGGATGACTACCGTCTAAGGGAAATATAGTCGATAGGAGTAGTTTTTATTTCTTTTATTTTTCTTTTTGTTTGTTTTGATCCCAAACTCCGCTGCTACTTCTATGGTTCGTAATTCTTGTTGCGTGTTGCACATGATATTTAGAATGCAAGGTGATTCGTATGAAAGTATGCAATCACAGAACATGTTGAGATCTCTGCCATGTAGCTCGATTCGTATGACAGGCTTAATGTTTGAATTCTTGTAATTACCGGACAAGAGTCCAATATGTCTTGAGTTGAGCATGTGCAATGAGTGTGTGGTGAGGTTTCAATTATTCCATGCTATTGTGAAGTACATAGAACTTGCCCGGGTGTGTGTACGAAATGAAATGAAGGATGTGTAGTGTAGGAAAGGATGTAGACATTTCTTTGATTTAACCAAAAGTTTTTGCATTATCATACCTTACAGAATGTACATCCTAAAGAAATTAATGGAGCCTTAGCCTATTTTTTTCTTTCGTCGAGAAGGTACAAACCGAGCTTAACCCTTTTCATTATCTCAGAATTGGACCAAAACTCTTAAGCGCTCAAGAAAAAAATTATTTTCCCATAGTGTCAAGGAGTGAGAAGTGTGAAGAGAAAGGAAAAGAGGAAGTGGTGAAAGTAAAGAAAAGGTCAAAGGTGCACTTGTCGAATTTAAATAAAATAAAGATGTATAACTAATCTTTTTTGGGGTAAGTTTCGAGTGTGCTTAAAGAAATGGGAACAAAAATAAAGAAAGACTTCAAGAATGGGAGGATGAAGGAAAAAACAATGCCCATAATGTTGGTGGGATGTATTGAAAAGCGCTTAAGGATGCTAGTTGCTATTATTGGTTCGCCCAACATTTACTAGTTCCTTAGCTTATATTACAACCCGTTAAGTCCTACGTGATCTTACATCATGTATCCTTATATTAGTGGAGTAATACACTAGAGGCAAGCCTATGGGTCATGACATGATGCATGTGAATTCTTTGGGAGAGAGAGCTGTAACGTGTTCATATACCCCCAAATGTAATGTTTTGAGATCATATGATTGAAAAGGGGAAATTCCTTCTGTGTTGTGAGGGCACATGTTTGACGAGAGATTGAATTCGTGTCGGATGTCTTGATCGCTTGATTTGCACAAGTTTTACAAGATCGAGAGTCGATTCTGAGTCTAGGACATCTTAATGAGGTGAATGTCATTGTATTGATGAGACTATGCATGTTTTCTTGATGATTTGCTATAGTAAATAATTTGTATGACCGTAGCTTGAATTGTCTAGCCAAAGTAGCTTAAGGCAAGGTGTAACTTGCATGAGATGTGAGATTATTGTCCGAGGACGAACAAAGTTTTAAGTGTGGGCAAGTGATCTTGGGCGTAATTATATGCCCAAGTGGATAATAAAATGCTTCATTTCATCTTGTTATCCATCGCTATTTGTGCATTCTCATGTGATTTGTAGTTAAATGTGAATTTATACTAACCAACATGATTAGTGTTGTTTTGTAGGAAAATGTAATTTTAGGAAGCTAAGATGCATGTTGGTGAAAATCTAGAAAGGACTCAAGCCAGGAAAAGGTCAAGGAAAAGCAGCAATTATAGGGGCTCCGCGATGGAGCCGTGTCACGCTGCCATCGTGGAGGCATTCGCCCGCATGTGTTATGTTGGAAATTTCCTGGGCTGAAGCTCCGCGTTGCCTCCGTGACACTGAGGCATTGCCACACGATACAAGCCGTGGCACGTTGGGCATATTTACCCGAACATCAAATTCCAAGAAGGGTCCGTGTCGGGCGTCGTGGCACGTTGGCCAAGCCCCGCGTTGCATGCCATGGCACGCCGAGGATTAAATGCCGAGGGACCTCGATTCCTGCAGAGTCCGGATCGCCCGGTGTTACGCAGGCAAAGGTTCGCGATGCACCCGCGGACACGTGCTGCTTGTTATTCCGGGAAAAATTCTAATTAGTAATGTAAATAACACTTAGTTTCATTTTTAATGAGGCTGACTTAGTTGAGCAAGGACGCTGGTTACAAAAAGTGAGGGACGTAAAACCTAGTAGGTTCGTCTCTATCTCTTTCCTTTATTTCGCTGTTTAGGGCTGATTTACACTCATTTGATGATGTTTAATCCACAAATGAGTGGCTAAATTCACTTCTTGCCGAGGTTAAGAACAATTGTAGTGGAATGTAATTATTGATCATTTGGTTTTTCATCTTTTCTTCCATGGTTATTCTATCAATTCTTGTTCTTACTACATTAATGTGTGGCCAATGTTAATGTATATCTAAAAGTCCCGCTTCATCTCGAAAGAGAAAGAAATTGGAAAGTTGTGAATTGGTAGGATATGACTTTTCTTAGTTTGAGAAAATTGAGAATTGATTTACCTTCGCATTAGAAATATCTCAAAGTCGTATTAGTCAATTAAGGAATCGGTTTTGTATGGATAGAACATGAATTTCTTTTTATCATAGAAATGTAGGTGGAAGGTTCATGATTCTTAAGTTGGGTTGAATACAAGAGTTTTAATCCATAGGCAATAATTCTTGACTAGCAACCGAAGGAAAGATTAACCGATTTGTATCGATAGTCTGCTTCCCCGCATGTTCGTTTCAGCCTCATTATGCTCATTACTATAGTTCGACTCAATTTGTAAATTTGTATTAGATTAGTATACTAGGAAACAAACTCCCAAAATCTTCTTTAAACTGTTGTTTGCATTTTTAGAGTTAGAGTTCATTAACGCTTGATTCGATTATTACCTTGGTCCAGTCCCTGTGGGATTGATACTTGGCTTACTTTAGCCATTTTACTACTTGTTTGACCACGTGCACTTGCGTGTAGGTGCGAAATAGACCGAACAATAACACCTCAACTGAGGACTCGTTAAGTGATGTAATGAGTTGCTATGTCTCTCGTGGCCTCTAAGGCTTGAACTTTCAGAATTTTGGACTTCTGATTGATGGTTGAACTTGATGAGTCATTAAGTAGCCTGACGACCCATTGCTCCTCTGGTCAAGACTCTTAGTAATTTACTCATATTTTGCTTCCAATTCTAACGGGCACACATAGCGGATGCAAGTGACTCTGTTATCGTACATGACGGGTTGTTTAGTTTACCCATTACCAGCAACTTCTGCAATCCAACTCTCTGATCCTGTGGATTTATTCACCTGAAAATCTGGGGAATGAGTCATTGAGTGACATGACGACTTGTCACCTTCCTGATAGTCCAGACTTAGCCAATTTTTGGCTCATTTTCCCACCTCACTTTCCAAACCTATTTTCCTGCAACACCGAACAAAACACATCACATCTATATAGATATACCTAGGATTTGCTTATTTTACTTAGTTTTAAGCGTCGAAAGTGTTATAAATCATGACACATCAACACCTTTAACTTAGAACTTTTGCATGTCCTGATGCAAAAAAACACAAAACTACACCAACGTTTTAACTAAAAGAAACCTAGGAAACCTACAACAGTCATAGAATATATAACACAGGTGAATAAAAATTTTCTACCCCTCCTTTATTTTCAAATCAATAATCACAGGGCTTATGCAAAGCATCGTACCATGACATAAAGGGAAAAAGAAATGACATTCTACTATCAGCTGACAACCATGAATATAAATCTATGATACTTTCCCAGACAACTAGCAGTCAATGATGTTACCCATGTGCCCTCACTACAGAGAAGTCCCAATCACTCACAAATATATGATTAAAAATAGGGACTGTGTTAAATTCACTCACTCTCACAAAAAATTTCATATAGTGCGCATACAAAATCATAGGCTTGTCCTTATTTTCTATACCTTGGCTGTTTGGTCGGTTGAATTAGGATCACTGTAGGACTTTCTTAGGCTTGTAATGTAGGCTCAGGGTGGGGTATGGTAGATATGGATATAGTGCCTTGACCCTCCTTGACACTACACTAACTTTGGCTCTACTTTTAACCTCTCTTTTTTTCTTCACTTTAATCCCTTTTTCCTTCTTTTTCTAAAACTAAGGGTGCGGAATTTTTCTTTTCATTCATTATCTTTTTTTCTCTTTCGTTCATTCTTTCCAAAAAATATCACCACACCCACCTTTGTTTTTTCATGATTCAACTGTCTCACGACCAACATTTCTTATTCAGCCCTATACTAGCCACTCTCAACTTAGGCAATTTTCCTGAGTTGAGGTACACAGTGTCCAAGGAAGGACCAGGGCCAATAGGTTTATCATAATTAAAGAGGGAAGGTGAATTGGCTAAACGACAAAAAAGGTTCTTTTAATTAAGGCTCAAAATTAGGATCAAGGGATACTTTTTTCCTTTTGGTAGATCATTTAGGCTAAAATGATGGCCTATGATCATTTCCTATCCAACCATCCTACAACCTTGATATGACTAATAGGAAAAGTTCTAAATTGTACACACAAATGCTGAACTAAGTATGCACCTCACACTCACATTACACAGGATAACACTATCACTATCAATTGCTAGTTCATGCACAGTCGTGCAATGATTATCACATTCATAACATCAATTCCATGCAAATATCCATGAATTTCATGATATCTAAACTAAGAACACAGCAAACACAAAAAACTTTTAGGAGGGGTGTCATTCAATAGGTCCAAACATGTAAAAACTTTCCACCTCATTCGACTGCCCTAAGTTCTCCTATTTTCCTTTCAATTGAAACACAAAAAAAATCACAAAACAAACCTAAAAATATCGGTTCTACTAGATAGAAACACCTGAAGAAAAGTACACATGACAAGAAAAACCCTTGGGTTGGTACACCCCCACCCCCAATAAAAAGGACATGGAACACCCTTGTTGCATAAAAAATTATAGATCAAATGGATATAGACATACCTGTGGCATCCTAGTGCTTGTGTTAGTCTGATCATTGGGGAATGCAGATGCACCCCCAGTCTCCACTCTTGTGGAACTGATAATGCCCATCACACTCTATGGGTCAATAGAGCTTGTATCCTCTCTACAAGCTCTAGTAGTATCAAATTCTGCTCTATCTTGGGCCTCATCTTTGGACAGCCTCATAGCTACCTCCATATTACGTCTATCTCTTTTCTGCTCTCTCAGCAGATCACCATCGTCATCTCCACTTACCTCATCTCGAGGCCGTTTGCCTTTTGCCTCTTACATAGGATACTCGGTGATGAAGTCAAAAACTAGGGTCAGTTCCTCCTCAATATCCTCCTCAGTAACTAGAATCCCCAGTGGTGGTATGACTGAGATCTTCCATGTTAATACCTCTCTCAGTCTGCTCAAAGGGCATCGACTTCAGCATACCATCATGTAAATTTTGGCACCTATAGCTGTGTGAGGCGCTCATCCATTTGCCTCTCAAAAGCATCTAACCATCCATGCCACGTCCTAGACAAGGACTCTATCTCCTTTGTCACCTAGGGCTTCACTTTCTCCATTAGCACTTTCACCTGAAGTGTTGTGTTCGCTTGCTACTTCTCCACCCTAGCGAACCTCCTAGCTATGTCGGCAATAAACTCCTGAGAGATTGCGACTAGGCCAGCTAGTGAGGAACAAGGAGACAACACTGGTGTTCTGGCCATTGGTGCAGTAAATGAAGACGTTGGAGTGTCGGTGGGCATAGTTGCAACTACCGAAATGGTGGTCTCAAGCATACTACCTGCATTATGGTAAACTGGAGCCTCCATTTCTAACTCATTGTACCCCGGAGTCTCAATCTGCGGACCCCTACTCAACACGTCAGCGAGAATGGCTACATTGGTGGATATCACAATTTGACTTTGTACCCTGGATACGGGATTAGTATCATCACAAATCAGTCTAATGTCAGTGATTAGCACCTTTTCGTCGAGTAGATCAATGTGTTCAGTTTCTGGTACCCTTGACTCAAAGCACATCTTAGTGACCAAACATGGGAATGGGATGTTGGTTTGGTCAAGAATGTCCCTTTCTCGAATCTCCTCTGCTATGTACTGTGGAAAGTTTATCTCATAACCTTCCATGATGCTATCCGATAATGCAGCATGATCTAGGGTCATAATATTGTCATTACTGTTCGACCCCAGATGATGCCTCACTAGGGACCACCAGAATTCTACCCTGAAGTTTAGAGTCACTTTCTTGATTAGCAACTCTTGCCCTTCAATCCACTCTACATATGTCCCCTTGGAAACTATGATCCACTCCAACCAAGTGTAGTACCTCTTTTTATCATCGGAAATCAACTTCTTCACCCTTATCTTTTTTAGCTTACTCATTCGGTGGTCAAACTCAGTCGTGTTGGTCGGAGGTAGAAAATCAAGACCATATAACATCCGTGAAATGGTGCACTCTAAATATCTACCTGAGTTCCTTGAACCATGACACTGTTTAATGCGGGTTTCTTCCTCCAGTCTTGACCCGTAGGGGTTGATTTTTAAGTGTAGTGGAATATGATCTGGGGCATATTTATATGCCCAAGTGATACTCAAATGCATCATTTTTGCCTTGTTTATCCAACAATGTTTGTACATTCTCATGTAAATTGT